>PVIR01042006.1:0-12461 GCA_004026965.1 Petromus typicus | reverse complement strand
GTGTGTGTGTGTGTGTGTGTGTGTGTGTGTGTGTGTGGTGAAATAAATATTACCAAAATTTTAAAAAGTATATTTGGTAACCAGGGTGCCAAAACTACAAAGGATATCAAATACAAGATATTCAATTTCCAGGTTAGAGTCTACAAATGAGCCTTTAAGAAACTGATTATTTATGAACCAATCCTCTGACTTTTCTTCTTGAAATAATACCATATTTTGACATAGATTTTGGAGACTGAACCTGCATGGATAAAATATTGCCTCCTATGGCTACAAAGCTTGTAACATAGGACATCCTAATATGGCATCACCCACCTTAGTACATATATGAGAGAACCTTTATGGACTAGAGCCAAATGTGAAAATCATAATGCTTATAAAAATATCAAAGTTTTAAAAGCCTCCCAATGCTGCAACCCTGGACAAATGCAGGCAGAAGAACTAGATGCAGCAGGGAAAGAAGCCAGGCACAGTGTTGTCGACTCAGGCTGCGCCTACAAAACATTCCTGCACTGACATGCAGGAGTGTGAGATCTGGGGCTCAGTCCCTGACACCAAAAGGAAAAGGTGTCCAGTTGTTAAAACGTGGCCAGCATAGACACTTTCAGTCATTCCACATGGAGAATTCAAATCCTCTTATTTTTATTCATGTCAAATTATAGAACATATGCTAAATGTAAAAAAAATAATAATAACTTTATGTAACAGATATCTGTAGAATTACTGTAAAAATTTCCTGTATTTAATTTCAATGATCTAAAAATAATTTTATGAAGCATAAAACATACACTAATTAATCTTTCTTTCTATGTGTAGATATTCACTTATATACATGAATGTATGTTTCTTTAAACAAAGGATTTTATTATACTGATATTGAAATCCATAGAATTAAGTGATCATTTGTAAAGATTGATTTGTAAAAGGCCCATGATAATTATGAAAGACATAAAGAAAAATCTGGGGGCCGGGGCGTTAGCTCAGTGGTTTGGGTGCCTGTTTTGCAAGCGCAAGGGCCCGGGTTCGATTCTCTGGTAACCACATAACAATGCTGGGTGTGGATCCACACCCAGCAGCAACCAGTACCACATACCACAGTGCCGGGCGTGGTGGCTCACGCCTGTAATCCCAGCACTCGGGAGGCAGAGGCAGGAGGATTGTGATGTGAGTTTGAGGCTGAGCTCAGGGCCAGCCTAAACCACAAAGCGAGACCCTGTCTCAAAAAAAAAAAAAAAAAGAAAAATCATCCAACCCTCTACAGATGATTAAATAGAAGTAACTGAACAAAAATTGAAATTCTCAAATAATAATCCTGATTAGGACATAACAGATTTTTTCATGAATGAGAATTTAAATCGTATAACACAACTTGAGGATTTACCTGTATATCATATTTATTATTTTTGCATTGTATATCAGAGGTGGAGAACCTTTTGGAGACAAGTACCCAAACTGCAAATCCAAACCCATTCGTTTTTCACCACCTGCCCACATTGCCCTTAAACAGAAATTCTGAGGTTTTAGCTAAGAATAAAACTATTGTTACCCTGATGCTTGGCTACTGGGTGGCTTGGCCTGTGTGCCGATACAGAGAACTCTGTGCGCCCACGTGGCGTGTGTGCCATAGGTTCACCTCCCCTGTCACACAGCATGTGGACAGGTGTGTAAACACAACGTATTCAACATGCCCAGTTAGTCTTTCCCAATCATATCTTTCCCAAGCTGAAAAATTGTCTCCTGGGACCTGATACAGAGAATTCCTTGATTTGCATTCCAGCCAACATCCTGGTTCTCAATGTGACATAAACTATAAACCCCTCCCATGTAGAGCATGGCCCTCACTCTTCCTTCCTGTCTTTAACTGTGCACACATTCTAACGCCACTAGCATTTCCCTTCCTGCTTTTCCTTCAAGTATTTTAGCTCAGGATATGAATAGAGAGGCTAGAGTGAAAAAAAAAAAAGATATTTTATGTACCAATATATTTGGTAAAGGGGTGAAACAAGTTTAACAACAACTTTGAAATAACAAGGCCAAATAAGATACTAGTTTCCGAGGAAAATATACCTATTTCTCCAGATACTCCTCTTCGACTTGTCTTATTTTAAGCATTGGACCCATTCATGTTTTGTAAGACACGTGTGTGATGGAACTCATTTTAGGCAATGTTGTTTTAGTCCGATGTACATGTCACATGAAGTTAGTAAGACTAGGGTGATCCATCAGTGAACGTATTCTGGGAAAATTTAAGCTAAGTTTAAAGGGGAAAGGAAAATCAAGAAGTTTTTGTCAATGGAAGAAAACACCATTGTTTCAAAATAAAAAATGTTGAGATTGTAACAAAAAAGTAAGGAAACAAATTTTATGTATATGGGGGGGGCGATAGGGTGGGTAGGGCTATGGGAAAAAATGAGAATTAAGTTGTGTCTTATACTGGTACAAATCCCCATTATGGAGTGCAATCATGATGCCTATATGTCATGTACCAATAAAGATTAAAAATTTAAAAAAAAAAAAAGAAAGAAAAACAAACCAAAACAGAAACATGCTTTAATGGAGGTGAAAGCTGTCAGGATGCCTCTAACAATGGTTAGAATGATAACTGGGAAGTAGCTGAAGCTTTTATGGGGGCCTGGTGGTAGGAAGAGCATTGTGATGGATCGTGATTGGCTTGGTTGGGGTGGCAGATTAGGGAGCTTGCTGATAGGCTGCCGTTCGGTGCTCATGGGAAAGGAATCTGGAACAGTTTAAGGGCCCTTTTGTAGGGTGATAACTAACATTTTTGACTTGTAATTGTTACTCTTTCTTTTTCAGTATTGATATATTAGTGTACTGATAGTTTTTCTTTTCAGGGTTCATTTGGAGATTAAAAGCTACAATTTATAAAACCTCATCAAAAACTTTGGTAGGTAATACGTAGTGCAGCAAGTTTTACACTTATGTCTTGCTTTGTTTTGCTTCTGAGACAGGGTCTTTCCTGTAGTTCAGGCAAGACTTGAACTCACTATGTAACCCAAGCCTCAAACTTGGAGCAATCCTCCTGCTTCATCCTTCCAATCCTCCTGCTTCACCTATTTTTATAAATTAAATGTCATTACAATAGTTGTCTTGTTTCAAAATAAATAATTTACACTTTTTAATTCAAATTAACCCTTTCTTTCATATAGTATATATTAGCTTCGGGGAAAAAAAAATCACAGAATATCCTGAATTTAGTCATTTGATCTATTCACATGTGTTAGAAAATGCTGATAATCTCACAATATATGCAGCATCTGAGATTTTTAAAAATATATTGAAACATATGTATTTGATAGTTGTTTGAGCATTACTTGTTAAATAGATGTATACTTTTGTCAATAGTTAAGCTGAAAAGAAAAAATATAAGCTGTTAGCAAATCTATGTAGAAGTAAGCTGAAATCAGTGAAATAAGTTTGAATGGACTATATTTTTATTGCACAAATTGCTTAAGAAATGAACAATTTATCAAGCATTAAAAGATTAGAAACGTTGATGGCTGCATGATAAAAATTAAATGTAACTCCAAGTCATGAAATGCACCATTTTGTTCAGTTATATTATGCTATTTACACATAAAGTAAAATTAATTCAGACATAGTTATCTATTAAACAATTTAACATATATAAAGGATCAAAATCTCACAGTCTGTCAGATTCCTTTTAAGATTTTTCTTTCTGATGAAAACACATTTTCAAAACATCAACCTTAAATGTTCTAAGTCATTTGGGGATATTAAAAATGCTATTAGTTATACAACACCAGTTTCTGTCTGTTAAACGTTTATTTGCTCTTATAAAACTCTATTTTTCCCAGGCTGATCCAGGGTAAATTCTAGGATTCACACTTTTTGCTCAGGACTCTCTTTACATTCAACCAGCCCAATCTACACTATTCAAGGATGAAAATGGTACATAAGTTTATTTCCTCAAAGGAAGGTTACCAAAACAAAGGGAATTAATACTCAGAAGGAAAAAAAAAAATGTTAATGACTTAACAACATCCAAACTCTTTTAAAAAAGAATTACTAGCACTTTCATATTTAGCAAAATCTTAACTCCCAGCCTTTTGCCCTGGGGGTGCTGATTTAAGATGTTAGTTTATTTCATTCACTCTTCTTAAACTCCCAACAGTTCTCAATCTCTCTTCTCTGATCTTCTACTTCCTTCCCTACGCTGACCACTTGCACGTGCGCATTAACCAGGATTTAGCCTCCTCCCACTTTTCTCTGTTCTCTTCACTTAAACAAGCATGGTAGAGCAGTAAGACAGGGAAGGTGGCTCTCACCTCAGTGAATCTTCAAAATGAGAGGGGTAAATGTTCTGTTTCTGCATTTTGGGGTACAAGTCAGATAATTGTCTTGTGAAGTGCGCAGCACTGAATCTGTCCTTTGCTCCTTGAAAATACGTAAATCATAGTACTATCTATTGAAGCTGATATGCTAAAGAACAATTAGCCCACTATGAAAGTTGTGTTATTAAGTACACTTAGGGATTTATCAATTAATATTTTACCTGAGTATTTTGATCATTGGCTCATAATATAGATTGACGATTATTTGCAAATAATTGTTTTCAAGAGAAGACAAAGTAAAATGGGACAACCGTGTATTAAATGGTTCCTAGCTCATGCTTGTGAAGACTTTGTTTACGTAACTGACCTAAAATTCACATTAGTTATTTTTTGTGGACATAGAACAACTTCATAAACATATTTTTATAGAATTCAATGAAAATAAATTATAAATAAGAAAGATGAAGATTTGCTTGAGAAATGTATTTCTATTTAACACTGTGATGCTTCTTTGACATTAGTTTTATTTTACTAAACAAAGTAAAAATTGAGATAGTCTGAACAATGTTGTGTTCTTGTAAAACTGCATTGCACACACAATGTACTTTAAGTAGTAAACCAAAATTCAGACTGGCGACAGTCACAGCAGCACAATTTTAATGGCATAATAATCTTACAGATCTAGAAATACCTAGAAATACGTTTTAGAAATCAAAGCATTTTAATAGTTTATGAAGGAAAGAGAAGAAAATGTATTGAGTCAACATTCTTTGAATATAGAAGTTTAGAAGTGAGCACTTTTGTGTGTGGCTAACAGAACATGTCATCACCAGAAAATACGCTAGAAATTTATTCATGCATTTTATTGCTCCAGTATTTTAGGGCAAAGGAGTTTTGATTTTTTGAGGCTTATAAATAAAGCTAGCTAACAGTGAAAAGAAGTAGGAGCTATTTTTTTAATATTTAGGATGACATTTTTTAAAGAAGATTTTATTTTCTTTAGTTTTTTGAGACAAGGTCTCACTTTGTGTTCAGGCTGGTCCTGAACTCAGCCTTGATCTCAACAATCTTCCTGCCTCTGCCTCCTGAGTGCTGGGATTACAGGCTTGTGCCACCCTCCCCAGCACTGTTGTATGTGGTTACCCGGGATGGAACCAGGGATCTTGTACTTGCAAGGCAGGTGCCAGGACCACTGAGGTAAATCCCTGGCCCTCAAGAAAATATATTTGATAATAGTGACCCTTTCTTATTTCAGTAATGTATGTTACTTTTTACTATGTGTTTCTGTCTTATTCTGCTGTACTTGGTTGTTAAATTCTCGAATCCGTGTAGCAATGATGGTCAATATGATATTACAGACATGGACACTGTGAACACATATTTAACCTATAATTTGTTTATCAAATTTTAGAGATGGAAAGTTGTAATCTTTCACCTTGAAAAGATTTGGTATTCTGGATTCTTTTTAAATAGATGAAGTAAGTGAGACCTAAAGGTGTTATACATCGTGTTCCATATCATAAAGTTAGCAAAGCAAGAAGGACTTCACTTTAGTTCCTGCCAGAAGTGTAGACATCATTTTTTAAAGGAAAAATAGGAACAAAAACAGATGAAATTGTTACTTCATCAAAATTTTATTAATATGGTACCTATAAATGATACTGACTGAACAATAATATATGATTTGTGTAGTTAGAACTCTCCATGACTCCTCACTTCTCTTTCCAGAAAGAAGAAAATATGTTACCTCTGTGTACAGTTATTCGACCTTAAGCACAATATTCCATGAACTGGTAATCCTGTACTGTAAAATAGTACTTTTACTGACAGTTAAGTAAATATTATGTATGTTAAGTAAATATTTTTTGTAGCTGTTATTGCATAAAAATATACAAGAGGAGAAAATAAGATTATAATGAATTAAAACAGACCACTAGGAGATTATGTTACAGGGAAAATTATTGTCATCGGAGACGTCAGTACAAATGTTTTAATTTTCAAAAAAGCCTCTTTTCTTTCCTAATTTTTATTAGGAAATGATCATCTGATCTTTGAAAGTTTTTGACTTCACCTTTATCAGAGAAAAGTCTTCTTAAAATAATGAAGAAGAATTGCTATTTTTTGAACACATTCTATGTGTACAGTGTGGACTGTCCTGGGCTGTGATAAACATCTAGCTTTTCATCATCACTTATGGATATTCCTCAGAAAATGTTATGCATTATGAGATTAAGTAAATAAAATATCTTCATGGGTAAATGTAGTGTATGAGGGAAACATCCTTCTTATAAAAAGTAATGTCGGGCCAGGGATTTAGCCCAGTGGTTCTGGCACCTGTATTGCAAGCACAAGATCCCTGGTTCAGTCCCCAGTAACCACATACAACAATGTTGGGCGTGGTGACTCATGTCCACCAACAGTCAGTACCACATACCACAGTGCTGGGCGTGGTAGCTCACACCTGTAATCCCAGCACTGGGGAGCCAGAGGCAAGAGGATTGTTGTGATGTGAGTTTGAGACTGAGCTCAGAACCAGCCTCAACTACAAATGAGACTCTGTCTTAAAAAAAAAAAAAAAAAAAAAAAAAAAAAAAGAAAAGAAAGAGGATCGGGAGTTAGCTCAGTGGTTCCGGCACCTGTCTTGCAAGCACAAGCGCCTGGGTTCACTTCCCCAGTAAACACATACAATACTGGGTGTGGAAACTCATGCCCAGCAGCAATCAGCACCACATACCACAGTGCCGGGCGTGGCAGCTCATGCCTGTAATCCCAGCAGTTGGGAGGCAGAGCCAGGAGGATTGCTGTGATGTGAGTTTGAGGCTGAGCTCAGGGCCAGCCTGAACTAGAGTGATACCCTGTCTCAAAAAACCGTAAAAAAAATCAAAAACAAACAAACAAAAAAATAAAGAAAAAAAGAAAGAAGAAATGAGGTGAGCAATGAAATTAAGTAAAAATCAACCCATGGTTTTGCTGAAAGTCCTGATTACACGTCACCTGAGACTATGCTGAGACTTTTGTAGGCTAGTAATGTCCTCTGTGTTTAATGTTAAGCCTGTTTCAGTTGGATTTGCATAGCTTGTTAGGTAGCCATTCTTAACTGATGCCCTCTTACAACCATTTTTCTTGGATGAGTAGTGATTTCCAGCCTGTGTCTTTATATTCTGATTACCCCCCTTTTCTGCTCAGATGCTACTTTCCTCTCTATTTGTTCCTTCAGAATTTAGCTGAAGTAAATTCTGAAGACAGGCTGCATGAATAAAAATTCTTAACATCATTTATTTATGGTATATTTCCTTTCTTGAGGTATTACTTGCCCTTTCTATCTAATGTCCCTTCAAGGTCTTTAATTAATTTCTGTCGTGCTTCTTAAGGGACCCGGCATGGCACCATGCACCCCATATGCGCTCCAAGGATTAATTGGAAATAATGATAATGATCAAGCTCATGAAATGTTTTTTAACTC
This sequence comes from Petromus typicus, assembly GCA_004026965.1. Lineage (NCBI taxonomy): Eukaryota > Metazoa > Chordata > Mammalia > Rodentia > Petromuridae > Petromus > Petromus typicus. Next base: position 4,685 of record PVIR01042006.1, on the reverse strand, counting down.
TGTGCTTGTTCACCTGGCAAACTGTGGACATGAAAGATGGCATAGAACTAGCCACCAGGAAATGGAATTAATGATCAGGACCAGTGTTTAATTTTATATATTTTAATCATATCGATTGCAGCTAGCACTTCCATTTAAATGAATAACATTCACGAGAGATTTGGTAGTTTTCTTGTGAGATAAGTCAGTGGGTTCTGTCGTAATAGGTGATGAACCATTGGCTCATGGCAGCCACGTTTTTATATGTCCCCTCCCTTTGTCCCTGGCTTTTGCCTAGATATTCTGAAGAATTCTTTTAAAATACTCAAGAGTCACCATCTCTTCATGCCCTTATGTCTTTCAAAAGCAGATCACATATTAGATTCTGTTCTAGGGCATTTCATTTGGATTTATAAAGCCATTTTCATATAACCTCGACCAGCCATCTTCATTTTTATTCTGAGACTCTTCTTGCTGTTCTGAGATATTGCTTCACTTGCACAAATGTGAGTCAGGAGAAGCCTGCGGAGTGCAAGGGAGTGTGCGCGGTCTGGAATTGGCATGCAGACCTTTCCAGTGTCAGTCCGCCGGCTCACAGAAGGATCAGCTAAATCCTGTGTTTTTTTCTTTTCTCTCGATCCTTGACAGAGTGCATAAATGCACGTGAGAAATAAACGTAGTCACAGAACTTGCCTTCTCTTTATCTTAAGTGGGTCCTCACAAGGAAAGCAGGGAAAATGACATCCACTCCTTACATTTGCTTAAATCTGACTTTGAAATGGAATTTTCCACGCATCCTTTGGTTAGGCTGCTTTCCTTGATGTAAACTCCCCAGTATAACTATGGATTTCTTTTTCAGTGTATTCTGCCAATAGTTTGGCTGATTAAACTAATAGGAAAAGAAAAAACTCAAAGAAATTAACAGATAAAAGACCTGAATGAAATATGTCAAGTGATATATTTGTCTGCTCAGCATACTAAAATGCTCAGCGTATGAGGGAATTTTGTTTTCAATTCACTCTTTTCCTTTTCTACATGCTTATATTTATTCAGTGTAAGTTAATCTGTCACAAGAATCAGGTTGAAATAAGGAAAGAGTAACAGATTTTCTTCTAGTATTGGAGTATCTTTCTTTTGTATAGAAAGGTTTCTGAATGAATATATCAATTTAAGTTAAATATAGTGTATTTTTCTCAAGTGCTGTAGTAACAAAGAAAAACGTTGAATTCCAAATTACAGTGATTCTGATATTTTTTAAATGAGATTTTTTCTTTTTATCAAATCCACATGACTTATTTAATTTTTTTCCTTATCAAATCAATGGAATATCTGTTTTTATAAATTCATTGGACAATGTAAAAAAGTGGGAAGAAATATAAATATGCAAAGATTTTTGGAATGTCTATGAGCTTCTTAAAAGTGAAAGGAGGTGATCTTATTTCCCTCAGAGCCAGAGAAGTGAAAGTCTTCTGAGAAAATTTAAATTTCCTAAGAATGTGTGGAATAGCATCTCCACCCACTTTCCTTTGAACTGAAGTACAAAGATTATTAAAAAGAATGAGAAAAATTAAAACAGATTTCAAGTGAACTGATTTTCCTATTTAATTTCTCTTTTGAAAAATAACAATATAGGTAGGTAGGTACTTCCTCTTTGCAATGAATTATATAGTGATCCAGGGCGTTCTGGTCAGTGTGCAGAGACATAAAAAATTAAAATTGATCTCTGTGTTCCCATATCTTGCCTTCAAATTGCTTCTCTAAGTCTTGAAGGGAATCAACCCTTGTAAAAGAACAATTATATCTCTATTGGCTACGACTGGGTTAGTATAACAATATTTATTTAGCTTCAGCAACGTAGAATAGCAAAGGAGTTTCTATTTTATTTTCTTAATCAGTATTTGTTGGTTAATAACATTACTCAACAGGAGTAGACACACCATGAAAAATGCCTCTGAAATTAGTGTTCTCAAAAAAGCAAGCATGTAAGTTTTGTTTGATGATTTTTTAACCTTTACCAACTATAAGGCTATTGATCCCTCCTTTTTAAGTTATGAGAAAAAAAGTGACTCAGAATTCGTGGGCTCAGAAAATGGAATCGAAGCCAATAAAAGCAAGAAAGATGTACCAATAATAATAATCATGTATAATGGAGAAATCACCTGACTTCAAAGGTTCCTTTTAATTTATCATCAAACATATTGATACTCTAACTCTAGTGATATGCATACAGAGTTACTCTAAGACATTGTAGACATGTGAAAGCCTAACACTTCTGTTTTTAAGTTCTTGTTACTACAGTAATGAACTTCAAATATATCAAAGAGAAAAGATCAGTCACAAGCTTACACACTTAGAAGTGTCTCTGCTAGGAGCACAGACCAGACTTGTAGGGATACTTTATTACTGGTCTGTGGGGGGAACTCTTCTGAAACAGAATGAAATGTTAGACTCTTCTCCCTTTCATGTAGTAAGGTAAAGGAACAATTTTAGTGAACTATGTAGTAAGTCACTTCTCTCTACAGGCCATAAAACTTAAACTTTCCTGTGCCAGTGTCCTGGCCATTGTGTTAGTTTTTTTTAAATTGTATGCACTCATGGATTCTGCCTTTATAACAACAACAAAAGGAAAGAGAAAAAATTAAAAAGGTTCTGAGATAAAAAAGGATCACCTTAGACTAAACCACAGACCTTTAGATGGACTAGCAGTGGAAAAATGCTTCAACCAGTCACTGACCAATTGTACTATTGATTTTCATGATATGGAGAAAATGATCAAGGTACTTAAACTGTCCATTAAACATCACCTTGATTTGTGGTAGGAAAAGTTAAAACACCTTCTTTTGTGTGGCATGCTTTTGTGACTTATGAATATTCATTGTTGGCAAAATGAGGAAGGTAAGACAGAGAACAAAACTTTTCCATTTGAGTTTTTAAAAGAATTTCTAAGCCCCTTTCTTCCTTTGATTCCTGCACACATCAATCAGGCAATATGATTATAATTCAGAAAGAATTATACTCCTAACTATGTAGTTAAGTAAGAGGTTGACTGGGCCACCAGCTTTGAGGTTCAAGTGGCATTTAGAAAATCAAAATCACAAGACAGGAAGAACAGGGTTACCATTACAGCTGGCACTGAGAGACTCAGAGGAGTGCCCGAGGGGAGTTAATATGGTTAAGGTTACTCATGTTAAGCAGTATTTCGTAGAACATTCTGTCTGGAGTATTACTTCTATTTACAAGAATGGGCTAATTCATTTAAGTGAAATGTGGCTTTTGGATATTCAATTTTTTTAATGTCATCAAAATTATCTCCGAGGAGCAGCTCTGACAGGTCAATCACTGCAGATGGTAAGTGCTTTGTTAATTATACAGAAATTTAGAAGCCATTGTAGAATGTCTTGCCTCAGGAGAAATTTCTCTCTTCCTGTTCAAGAGCTGCTTCCCTCGACCAAATTAATTCTGTGTTTGTGAACAGATAACAATCTCTCCCACATGGTAGAAATAACTCCTTGCTCCTTGCTCAAATATGCAAGTGTAAATAAGCAGAGAATATCACAAATAAACAATGCCATTCTTTTTTAAATAATGCCGTCTGTGTAATTAGAAGTATGCAATTACAACAGTGTACAGCTCTCAGTGTAACAATTAGGTTTTCAGTAAAAAGCAATTTGTTCCAATGTAAATGTTTTTCCTCAATTCAGAAGATTCCCTTGAGTTGTTTCAATAAATGTATTTCTGCAAATGCATGTAATTGTGCGCTATGTTTCAATGTACAAATCAAAGGGGGCAGCCATGTTATTAGAGGATAGCCTAATGAAAATTTCAAAGTATGAAAAGTTTGAAAGCTATCTTGAGAGAGTAGGTAGAGTGCTTTCTGGGATACTGTCATGTCTCACTGCTAGACTGTAAAATATGCTCTTTTGCAAGGTGACTTTGCCCTATGTAGAGAGAGGTAGACCCTGAATTTCCACTTCTTGAATGTGGGCTGGCTTTGTGGTTTGGTTTGACTACATTGGTGTAAGTGAACTTATTTGACATCTAGATCTAGGCTTTAAAGAGTTCTTATTGAAGTGGGGCCATTGTACTGTACTGCCACAAAAAGAAGCCCAAGCAGTGGATAGCCATAAGGCTCCTAGGCCCCCAGTGGTAGCCATTACTGACTGCTGGACAGCTGAATAAGTCTTCTTTTATTACCATTCTCACACATCACCAGATGAATCGATTTAAGCGAATGTGTCCACCCAAAATCTGTCGAGTCCTCCAGGCAACTATTAGAGTTGAAAGAAATAACTAATGTAAAGTGTAAGTAAATTTTAACTTAGTTGTCATACAGGAAAGTCTAACTGAAATTGCTCTTCTAGTTTCCAGTGTTAGATCTTTAACTAGTTTTGTCTACACATTCATTTAGGGAACTTGTAAAGTTTTCTCATGGACTTCAGAAAATAAAAGAAATTCACATTTTTAATAGAAAGAAAAATGACACAGAAAAATAGACTCTTTGTATAATAAAACTTAAAATGTACTTGAAATGAGAGATTATCTATGAGAGATTGTCTGATCAATGGAAAAGTATTCTTCTTGGGTATCTGTGGTAGGGCACACAAAGCAATAAGTGTTTCATGTGTAGTCACAGCAGCTTAGGTAGAGAGGTGGCTAGGGTTTGCCAAGCTTGCTTCAGTGACGCTACCTGTCCCTTGCCTTTGTAG
>PVIR01042005.1:0-12463 GCA_004026965.1 Petromus typicus | reverse complement strand
TGGCAAGCCCAGAAAATGACATTTTTTCACATAATCTTAGCATTTTATTTCAAAATCAGTTCTTCAGGAAATGTTCTTCTATTAAATAAAATCCATACCAGCCATTTTAAAATTGTAACTTGCATCCTATAGGTGAGATTAAAGATATTTTACATGGTTTCTAGAGGAACTATGGCATGATGGCTTTATTCTTTCTGCTCTATTACGAATTGGTGTGCTGCCTTTAAGTATATATTGTGGAACATCATGCAACTCTGTGAAGAGACATGAAGAATTCACCCTTCTGCAGGTGTCAGGGAGAGCAAGAAAAACATGCATACGTAAATACCTAAAAAAAAAAAAAACCAAGTCTCGCTAATGTACTATCACCACAGGAGGCTCTTTGCTTGGTGTAATTACAGCTGAATTCTCCAGATGCACAGGTTCTGTAAGCCCAGAATTAGTGAAAACAAACAGAAGCTATACTGAGGTTATTGAGCATGCTCTTTACGATGATAATTACTTACATTTTTCAAAGCAGACTTAAACAATTCCAACATTTGCTTCAGTTTTGGTAAATTCTGTGCTAAAAGTTACTCAAGATCAAATTGCAATTCTAGATTATTCCACAAAATTCCAGAGAAAAGGCCTAAATAACTGGTTCTTTTAGTGAAGTCACAAAATGCAAGTTTGCCCTCAAATGAATCTAAAATCCATGTTGAGAAGAGGTATCATATCCTGTGAAATGTTTTGGAACTTCAAGTCACCTTCCAACCTCCAAGACATATTTATACATCAGTACTAAGTACCATCAAATGTCTGTACTCCAGATTTTCATCAGAGAATAATATCTCAGAATAGATATTATGTTTCCTAAGAACCTAGAAGAAAAACTTACCTGGCTGTGAAAAGTCAAGTGTTCAATCACCAAAAGTTCACAATACATACTGCGTCACTCATCACTGACCTTTTTGGTTGTACAAACTATTAAAAACTGGATCTGGGTAATAATATTTGAGATAAAATATTTCACATAAAATCAGAATATTTGGCTTTCCTGAAAAACTGACTACTCATGATGCGGCAGCCAGTATAATCAGTTCTCAGTATACTTTTTTTTTTATCAACCTGTTACCTTTGTAGTCTATTGAGTGTGTCATCTTTTCCTGGAAGACATGACTCAAATTTTTGCTCAACCAATTAACTATGTAAGCTTGAAGAAAAGTCTTAATACTTCCCTGAGCCTCAGCGTCACCATAGATAAAGTGGAAATTGTGATCCTATAACTGTATTATCACTTACCACAGGTTAAAGAACATTTCAGATCCTTCCAACATGGCCAACAAACCCACCAACTGCATGATGACAATGAGAGGAACACAGCTAGGCCACTTCTACCTCACACTCTTGAGATGATGAACTTACAAATGCATCAAGATTCTGTCCTGTCTTCCTCAGTCCTCTAAACCTGATTGATCATTAATTCATAAAAGTTAATTAATATCGATTATCCCCACATTTATATTGTTAAGTAATTAAATGTGTACCATCTTGGAGCACGAACTTTAATTGTTAAAATAAATAGTTAATAATTGAGTCTGCTAGGCAATATGTTTTCCCTTTGGGTAAATTAGGTATATTGTTAAGTTTAAAGTGATGGCTATTGATTTATGATTAAAAAACATAACATTAGAATTTAGCAAATGCAGTACTGCACTGGGTACCATGTTCTACAGACAAGAAAAGTAGAAATTGGTCAGGAGATATACAGGTGAAAATGAACTCATAAAATTCAGAATATGTGTTATAATAATTGAGTAATTGGTGGGTTCAGTGAAGTTGTGCTGTTTTAAGTGGGTAGGGAGTATCTTTGGCCTACAGCATGAATTATCTTAGATGTTACTTGCATGGAAAATAATTATATTTGAATCCAGCTACCTGATTATTTTACATTTCATGTTAACCTACCCTAATCCTGATTGATATTGATGTTTTGCTGGCTGTGTAAATTCATGCAATCAAGATTCATACAAAGCTTGCTCTTCTGAGAAAATCTCTGTCTTTCTGAGGCAGGTTGTCTATTTCTGTCCAGGCTGATTATGTCTAGATCTGTCTTTTGATTTCTCAAAAGATAATCTTGAGTGAAAACTCTTTGTAACTTTCAAGTTACAATTTACATTAACTGTTTTCGTTTTAGTTCCTTGTATGAACTTGCAACCTAAATTTTACTATCACAATTATCTATATGTGCTGTACTACATATTTGTAGTATGTGTGTATCCCAACTTTGGCTTTAGGAAGCACATTTAACAAAATCTTTTATGATGTTCTAATTTTTAAGAAATAATACTTCCCATAAGCTTAGAATTTAGCTCAGTAGTTCTGGTACCTGCCTCACAAGTACAAGGTTCTGAGTTTGATACCTAATAACAAAAACAAAACAAAACAACAATAAGCACAACAATAAAAAATGAACCAAAACATCTTCCATAATTCTAATCCATTAAATGAGGTGATTAGAATATTTTTCTCGGTCCTTTCTTCTTAACAATCCTTTAATCTTATGACTCTCTTAAGAAATAAAAAAAATATTATATCAATTGATAAAACACAAATTCATACCATTTTAACTTCAGGTCATTGTACAAAAATATGTACATTTTTAAAAAATCACCAATCTGGTAGTATTTACTTTCTCAAATTTTAACAACAGAACTAAAATATTTACTGCAAAAAACCTGCTCTCACACTCATATCAGTCATTGATACAAGTATTTTTTAAGTCTTAATGCAAATTTAATGAGTGACTAAATAAGTGTAACCCAGGAATATCATGTAGCACTATCTGAGTTCTGGTTGTTGGAGTATTACTCACTTGATAATTCTTCATTGTGTTTTAAGTGATGGGTAAGTGATGAATTTTGTATTTATTTTCCACAATATGTAGTTCTGGTTGTTGGAGTATTACTCACTTGATAATTCTTCATTGTGTTTTAAGTGATGGGTAAGTGATGAATTTTGTATTTATTTTCCACAATATGTAATTTTTATAAACAATTTAAAATAAATACAAAAATTTCAATTACACTTTTGTGTTACATAATAGTTATAAAATATCATGAAGTATAATACCGACTGTCATTCCAGGGATGCTATGAATGATAACATAAAAACTAATATGGACTAATAGCAGATTGTAAGAATTCAATTTGATTCTAATTTATTGTAAGCAGTTGAGCTCTTAATTATTCACTTTGTTGCATAAAACTCAAGGTCTGTTTGTAGTAGGTCAGGTAGGCCATGAAATCTGAAGAAATTAAATTGGGTCATATGAAAAAGCAGAGATTTGCCTGAGGGCTAAACAAAATCTTGGAGATGGGGAAAGGGAAAAATGGAAAGGAATGGAGCTAAGCACTAAGTTCCTTATAATGAACACTATGAAACGTTATTCAGTTCTATGTCCCTCAATTCACAGAAGAAAATCAAGATTTAAAGAGAAATTAATTGAGTTGATGATGAACTCAATAAATATTAGTTGATAGGAAAATATTCCTTTAATTTGATAAGAGTAATATTTTGGAAAAGGTTATTTTTTGCCCAAAATTATTACTCATAGACAAAGTGCAGTCATAAAGGGAGCAAAACACTCATTTATTGCTGTGGCCTCCTGCCTCTATTTATCATTCATTGAGTTTATTGACATATTTTACATGTACATTGTGGTCATATTCAACATTATAAATTTGTACTTGTACATGATATATCTTGATATATCTTGATACATCTTGATTTTTTTCCTATTCCCTGCCCTCTCAAACACCCCCACGCCCTATATATATAAGCTTTGCTTCCACTTTTTAAATTTCTACCTTTAATTTTTTTTTCTTTCCCTTCTTCATTTTCCTGTACTCCCTTTTCCCTTTGAGCATTCTTCCTATTTCACAGTATCTATCTATCATACATTCTGGGCCTCATTTACAATTTTAGCTTTTTACTGCTTCTTTTTTATCCTCACTGTTATCTTTTCTTTTTAGTTGTTGTGAAACTAGAATAAACACATTCAGAATAACTGAACTCAGATCCTTAAAAGAAAAAGAGATGAAGAGAAGGAAGTAAATGAGAGATATGAGCTAAGTGAGAAGGAATTTATAAGACAAGCACAGAGTTAGTACATGAAAGGAAAACTTAATATCTGTATTGAGATGAAATACTGATCCAACAATTTATGGTTCTGGAAGATAGAATCTCTAGAGTCAGTACATTGAGAAAAACAGTTCAATAAAAAGACAGTCCACATCGACAATCTTATGTGTATACAATAATAAGAGCTCAAAACACAGAAGTACCCACATGCACATACAATTAGATATCTGTTTCAAAAGTTTTCATATTGTTAATCCTATAGGATCCTAGGGAAGAATGAGAGGAAATGTTATCAGCTGTTAAATAGGTATCCAAAATGATATTGCCCATGAAGACTTCCTAGATATGTCATTATTCCCTATGACTTCTTAACATTGGCTCATAGTTCAGGTATTTATTGAGTTTATTGGTACATTATAGGTATACATATGATCAAATTCAACACTGAAAATTCAGGTGCTTTGTTTGGACAACTGTATCATTCCTTGTACCAGATATGTTATTCTCAAGAGAACTGTCATTTTAATGTATAGTGCCTTATTTTTTGGTAGGTGTATTTTTCTACAAATAACAAAAATATATTGAAATGGAAGACCATACTCAAAGTAGCCCAATTTTAATAAATATATGTTTTAATATGCATTCAACTATTAATACCCTGTCTTTTTAATACATTCATGGGATAACCTAGACACTAAATATGACCACAGCCTTAAAAATATTCTAACACACACACACACACACACACACACACACACACACACACACACACACACTATATTGCCATATAAAGTGTTTTCCCTGAAATTAAGATAACTTTTTGAAAGTTATTGCAGTTCTCAAAATACTTTTAAATATTCACTTTTTCCTCTAAATATTTTAAAATACATTCTGACAAATAACTAAGTGTATTAGCTTTTTTCCTTAAAAAAATAAATATTCTGTCTTACCTTTATATGGCCAAGCATAAGTGACTTTCTTCAAACAGAAGTATGAAAGTGTAGGGAGTGAGTTTGCCATGCAGAAAGCTAATAAACACCACTTCACCTAGCCTATCAAGGTCAGTATCTTGATGCATATGTGGATAATATATGTCCACCATAAAAGACTTTCATGTCATAATCTTCCCTTTAATATCCCCATAACTTCAGTCAGACCATAGAAAAACCTCAATAATCACAAACTGAGGGATAATATAATAAGTAACCAGTAAGAATGTCTCACAACTATCCAGGTTATCAAAGTCATACTATTTTATGACAGTGCTCCTCCCATCTAAAAGCAAGTCTCTTGCTCTTTCTCTGTAGACAGGGTGTATTCCTTCATCTGACCAGCAGTCCACAAAAGTCAGTGAGAATGTGAAGTCTGGATTCAGGCTCTAATCTAATCTCTAATACTTTTGTTTCTTTACATGTCCCATTTCCATCCACACTTCTTGAGAAATGGAAATTTTCATTCTCTTTGATCAGCCGTGCAGTTTTTCCATCCACATGCTTTAAGGTGTATGTGCTTTTGAAGTAATAATCACACAGCCATTTTCTTATTGCTTGCCTTTTATTTTAATTTAGTTCTTCTGGGGTGAATTTTCTAACCACAGTGATTATATCTGATAGAGTGAACATTGTAGAGGGCTCTTACTAGAAGAAATAATGCAATTCCAACAAATAGAAAACAATGATAATCTCATCAAGTCAATGTCCTTCTCTAGAATATGTAAGACTCACTTATTTCCTTCAGATAAAGTTCACTCTTAATAAGATTTTCAAGGTGTTCATTTGTTAGAACTTATCTCAAGGCAAATAAGATAACTATAAAATAAAGCATTAGGCCCAAATTTGAGAGTTATATTTAAAATATTAAGAGAACATGATTATTACTTGCTCTGCAGTGGTTCCTGTACCATTTGCACAGCTTGAAATTTCAGCATCACTCTTTCCATCGCTAAATTACACACAGATTTTAATTTTCAACTTTCACTGACAATGCTCACTTACCGTGCGCTCTAAATTTTCTTCGGTAACCAAATTGTATATCTTTCTTTCATCTGGTATTTCATCATGTCTTGTCCAGGGATGTCTCTTCTGAAATGATGGATTTTTTGGAGAGAAAATGTGGAATATAGGTATTTATATAAGCCTGTATTTGGTTAATAGATAATGTTTTAAATATGCATCGCTACTAACACACAATATCTTTCGTGTGGTGTATGCTATAATATTCTACAAATATGTACAATACATAATGGCCATATTAGCATAATTAACATTTCAATCACCTCAAAAAGTTTTTCTTTGTGGCAGAAATATTCAACTCTGGCTATTTCAAAACACAGAGTAAATTGTTGTCAATTCCAATTACGCAACCATGCCTCTCAAAATTAAAACACGTTCCTCTCTTCTCATTGCATTTTGATACCAGTTATCCACCCTTCTTCTCTCTTCTCTCACCCTCCTGGGCACTGAACTCTGTTCCACTCTTGATAGCATAACAGTATAAACCAACTGCCTATTTAATTAAATTTCATAGAGATTCATTTGAACAAGATGAACACATTTGTCTCCAACAAAGTAATGATCATAGATCTCAAGAAACTCCAAACCCCTATTTTTAAAATTTATGAAGCCCCTTTCAGATCATCACAGGTTAAAGAGCTGGCCGCTCTTGTGCTAGCCCTGGAATATCTGCCTGATGACAGGTTCAACCTTTTTACCAATAGTGATTATTGCGCTAGTGTACTCCCAGCACTTTCTCACACTATTACAAAAACAGCCTCAGACACCCCACTAGATATGTTGCTGTGAAAGGTTCAGTAGCTACTCTAGCCCATTCTTCTCAAATATATATTTAACATATTAATGTCCATTCTAATCTCCCTGGGCCTCTTGCACATGACAATCAACTGATTAATTGTGCTGTGTCAGCTTCCCCAGACTCAATTTTGCCCCTGGCAGTGGCCAGCCACAGCACCTTTCATCAATCAGCAAGGAGCCTTTTCTTTATGTTTGCATCTTTGTCATTAGACCAGAGTAAACAAATTGGCTGCTCATGCTCTTCCTGTGGACTGCCCCTGTCTATCAGCTCCCTTCAAGCACCAGGGGTAAACCCCTGAGGATTAAAAGCCAATTGACTTTGGCAAATGGATGTTACCCATGTTAACTCCTTTGGTAAACTCATGTATGTACATGTTACCATAGAAACTCATTCATCAGTGGCTTGTGCCTTAGCTTTGATAGGGGAAAAAACAAAACAAGTGATCTCCCACCTCCTTTGCTGCTTCTGCACCGTGGGAGTGCCATATAAGATTAAAACAGACAACACCCCTGCTTACATCTCTAAAATATTTCAATGCTTATGCATCACATATCAAATTACCCATGTTACAGGGATTTCTTATAACTCTCAAGGACAAGGAACCATTGAAAGGTTCAGTCGCTGTTTTAAAGAAATGCTACTCAAACAAGATCAAACTATCTCGGCAAGAATGACTCCATCTGGCCTTATTCCCTCTAAATTTCTTGTCGGTGGATGAAAAACTAAAAACCCTGCAACAAGACATTAGGAGTCTTTGCAAAGCCCATCTTGGGCTCCCTTGGTAGTATGAAAAGATCCGCTAACCAGCAAGTGGTACGGGCCTGATCCTTTGCTGGCAGGAGGGAAAGGGTTCTCTTATATCTTGCTGCACAAGTCCAAACAACTTCTCTGGGTCCCAGCGAGCAAGGTCAGCTGACACAAGAATATCACTTCTTTCCAAGGTCAATTCCACTGGGGACATGGGGAACTCTTAAAAATCTCTGTGAACAAACTTTCAGCAGGGCTTCCCCAGGAACTCCACAGCCAATTCCAAGACCAATGATGGTGGTCCTTCTTAGTGCTGCCCTTATTGCCAACAGCACTGCTCAAATGTAGACATGGTCTCTTGTCCCTAGCCCTCCCATCTTTGTTATAGAAGACTGGAATTCCAAACTGCCATGACCCCTAGGAATGTCTTTAACCACCCTTCTTCCAGAAGTAACTTCATTCAACCTGTCACTACTACACTTTGGAATACTTCTGTGTCCCCTACATTCATGTTTTACTTTAATGCTTTTTCCTCCTTTAGAGCTATGGAGAGACCCCACATACCACCTCCAGTGGTTGCGCTGTTCAAGGGATTCTTGCTCAGCCATAACTCTCCCTTTCTTGTAGGCCGCACTTTATTCACCCTCCAGTGGAGCTTTCAGATGGGGATGCTATAAGTGGATAAATATCACCTCTCACCACCAATACTTGTCAGTATCCTGATATCCAGCTATATATCTACTTTTCCCTTTGATACATGTATCCCTTCCCTCTTCTTCTTTATCTTTACTAACTTGACATTATTGACTAACACTTCTATAAGCATTTCTCAATTTCTCAACCCCTCTATGTTATACTGGTAGAATGTCTCCAGTGATTCAGCTCCCAGTGATCCTTCATCAAGAATGGCACAAAACAGATGCACTAATTGAGATCATGGCTTGCTGCAATTTCAGCTGCACCTACAGCATCAGTGACTCTACAAAACCAAATAGCAATTGTTTCAATAGCCCACAGCACTTCAGTGATGCTACCTGATTCACAGCTCCTTCTTCATATGTGCATGCCATTTTAACCCTTCAAACCCATATGGACTTTCTTGTAAAAAATTTACAACTATTAGAAACTATAACACTTCCACTATTGTTAATATAATAACGTTTTACAATTTATAGGACCATATATGGGATAGCCTGTCAGGGTAGGTTGCAATTATTTAGTTGCGTAAAGAGAATTATTCTTGGCTCCTGCTATGTACTAACTCTGCTTGGGCTTGTTATAATTACAATACTGTGGTTTTGGTCAAAATTTTGGAGTCAAAGACAAAAGGAGGAAGTGAAGCTGAAATCCAGGCTTGGCTAGGTCAAGTATACCACACATATGTCTCCTAGCACAAAGAGAGAATAACAAAGGTGCAAGCACACCTACCTTTGTGTGTAGAAACTGGCATAATGCTGTCTGTAGTTCAGCCCTGTCCATTTGGTCATGACTCATCTCTCAGTCAAAACCATGCAACCAATCCATAGCTGCCCTGTACAATTGCCCATCTCTCTGCATGCTTCAACCAATGAGTGACCAACTCATATGGTTTACTCCCCTGCTGTTTTCTTTATAAGTGTGTACATAAAAGTAGAAGTGTTCCTTGAAACCTCCCCAGAGTCTCCGTGGTGACTCTGCAACCTCACTCTTTCAACCTTGAGCTGAAAGCTCAAGAACCTTAAAACAACAACACTTATGCCCTGTTTCCTTGGCTTGTTCTCACGAATAAGGACTGCTGTATTGCAAAATTCTACCTAATAAGATACAATCAGAACTTGAATGTCAAGAAGGATCATGAAGTAATAATTTTTTTTTTTTTGACCAGGGATCAAACTCATGACCTTGCACTTGGAAGGCAGGCACCGGGACCACTAAGCTAAATCCTCTGCTGCTATTATTGTTCTTTAAACAGAGTCTGTCTCACTGGAAATAAGCTTGCTGACCCCAATCTGTTTCTTCAGCTTAACTCTGACTGGTGAAAAGTATTAGCTCTTAGGTGGGAAGAACAAAAGCAAATCCACCTTTTGCATTAGAGAACTGCTCTAAATGTATTATTTCTTGGTCACATGAAAAGATAGTGTGTTTAAAATGGATAGGTTATGCTTCTTTCACATGAAATCCAACATCGTTTCAACTACTATGGTCTTTTCAAGTCCAGTCCAGTATAAAAGGAAAAGTAAGTTAGAACAATGTTACCTTATTATTCATGAAGACCTCTGCATATGGATAAAATTGGTCATAAAATCTACAATTAAATTCCCAACAGCTATTGTTCACTTGGGAGAACTAAATCCTGACAAAGTCAAGGTCAAAGCCAAGTACTCTGTTATTTATTGGGACCTTTTAAATTAGAAATCAAAAGAGAGAATTTCCCTGGAATAATTAATGAAGCATCACTTGATATTTATCTTTGGAAAAGAATGACTTATTTCAAACTTTGAAAACATAAGTAATTAGATGATTCACAAAGAAGAAAATAAATTAATTTCAAATATAGTTCATAAGTCGTGACTATATAAGAATCAAGTACACTTTTGAAACAAATTTAGCGTTAATTCTGTAAAAATCTGCTTCTTAAATGGACTCTTTATTTTACAAATTTTTCTCTGAAGATTTAAAATTTTATTATGATTTCAAATTTTTGATACTTTTATTATGCCCTAAATAATTTTCTTCTAAGACTGGCTAAATATTTGGAACTTCCATGAACTTAGTCATCAAATGATCACTGATGGCTTACCGTGAGCGCTAGACATTATCCTAGCAAGATTTGGCTTGCATTGGCTCTTAAAAGCCTGCCATGCTTATCACTTTCCAATTCTATATTTGGTGCTACTACTTCTTAGCTTAACATTTCATGTATTGTGAATATTTATATCAAGAAATTATAAAGGCCGAAAATAAATCTGAGGGTGAGGTGGACTGGGGTAAAGGATGCTGCTGGTTACCCTACCACACAAAAGATATGAAGTGAGCTAAGAAGCACTACTCTACCTCTATTTCTTTAGCAACATTAATTTAATGTTATAATATATATTCATGTCCTGTGAAACTGTACATATATCTCACATAATTCTTTTATTTATTCATAAAAATTTGATTAAATGTATTGATTACATTTGAACAGTCAGGATCTTCTCCTGAAAATGTTTATGATGTAGCAAGATTTCCTATGTACTAAGGAGTACATTGTGCAAAATTATGTGAAAAGGACTAGGAGCAAGTGAGGTCAAGGTGTTATGGACTTCAGAAGCGACAACATGCTAGGGGGCTAATACACTGAATATTTCTTCAAGGGTGTGGCACCGTTTGTATGGTACCTTGACATAATTTGATAGATAACAGTTGGTTTGGGTGATAAGCAAATAACTACTCTTTATTTTTCAATTACTTCTCGTATTAATCTCTTTTTTGTTGTTATTGTTGCTGATACTTACTATCAGACACCCACGGTTTAGAGGAAGAAAGATTTGTCTCAAAGTTTGTAGAGGTTTAGTCCAAGGTCCAACTCCGAGGCCATAGGATGTAGACAAAGGGTGAAGAAAATCTGCTTATACGACAGTATCCAGGAAGTAGACAGAGGCAAAGGAGGAACTAGGAAGGGATATTTACCATTCCAGCTCAGATCCTCCTGGTCCATCTTCCCACAAGGCCCCACTTCCTGAAAATCACTTGTAATTATAATGCCCTGAACTGTGTCACCCTTCAAAAGTCCCACCTGGAGCCTTTCTGGTTTCAGAGGAACCTTATAAATAAACCACAACAGCTCTTTGTATGTGCTTTATAAAAAAATAAATTTAGTGTTTTTCATCTCATTAGGCTTTTAGAATGCTTCATAAAATTGAAAATTAATACTAATCTATTTTGTTCTTTGACACAAGAGCTGTCCTAGTTGAAGTCCTCAACAATTGCCTGCTGAACTGCTTTCAGATGAAAGAAATAAAAGGAAAATTAAATGTGATGTGATTAGGGAGTGATGTGCGCTATGATTTACTGGATGTCAGGCCCTGGGAAGTGAACTCAAAGAAATGAGTGAGAAAAGTGGGTGAAGTCAGATTGTTAGAATGTATTATCAAGAACTTAACCTTTAGTTTTGGTGGACATTTTAAAGGTGTTTAGTGTTAGGGACCTAAGTAAAGTGTGGTGAAGATCTGTCCAATATATTTGAAGGTGGATTTTCATGTAGAGGTAGAAGTGAACATTTAGAAAATAATTAAATTGTTTAGATAATGAATCAAAATAGCACAAATACTTAATCAAAATGACCTGAACTATCATGAAGGCTAAAATGTACAAGAATGACAGTAGGCAGTACATTTAAAAGATTATAAAACATGAAAACCAAGTATGGCTGTATTGTGTATAAAAAAGAAGAAAGAGAAAAAGAAGGTAATTTGGAATATTAGTAATCTATTTAAAGAACATGATAAGAACATATCTTATTTGTCATTTGTTAATTATATGAAGCATTTGTTTGTTTTTTCCTCCTGCTTCTAATCTCTGTGTCCTACTTAGCCTAAGTAATTTAACAACTTAGTGAGATCAAGACTCATAATATAGAAGAAAAACAGAGCTGATATGTAGCCTAGTGAGAAGTGTTTAGTTCAGTCACTAAACTGGAAACAAATGAGATTTTGCATGTTTATTTTTCCATTAAATAGTTTATTCATGTATTAGAGATTCTATAAAGGTTAGAATTTAAGAAATTGGCAATCCATGCACACATACTATATAGACTATAGAC
>PVIR01042004.1:0-12447 GCA_004026965.1 Petromus typicus | reverse complement strand
TTTGACAGATATTCTTCCAAAATGAAGTAGGGCCAGGAAGATGTGGGGCTGTTGGCATTTTCAGAAATGTTCCACGAGTGCCCAGTTTGGAGAGCTGCGGCCTCAGGCTGATGTGTTTCTAGAAAAGGGTGGGGCTGGGGAGTTAGCTCAGTGGTTCCGGCGCCTGTCTTGCAAGCGCAAGGGCCCGGGTTCGATTCCCCGGTAACCACATACAATACTGGGTGTGGAGACTCACACCCAGCAGCAACCAGTAGCACATACCACAGTGCCGGGCGTGGTGGCTCACGCCTGTAATCCCAGCACTCGGGAGGCAGAGGCAGGAGGATTGTGATGTGAGTTTGAGGCTGAGCTCAGGGCCAGCCTGAACCACAAAGCGAGACCCTGTCTCCAAAAACCTAAAAAAAAAAAAGAAAAAAAAAAAAAAAAGAAAAGGGGAATTGTGTCCACTCGGCCTCTTGCTCTCACGTGGGGCCCAACGAAAGGGCTGTGCTTGTAGCCTGAGCGTTTATAGGACATGTTCCAAGCCGAGCGCTGCCAGTGAGGCGAGATGTTTTGTAGAAACCTTTAGCTTTTCTATTTCATGAGGTAAGCAGTAGCCTAAGAAAGCAGATTGGGCAAGGTTTTGACCAACCTGGAATAAATGAACCAGACAGGGGAAAAAAAAAAAAGGCTGTTCTACAGAATGGAGTATTACTCTGCCATAAAAATGATAAGTTTGAATCATTTCTACTTAAATGGACATACCTTGAGGATATCCTCATAAGTGAAATAAATAGGGCACAGATAGGTACATATCGTATCTTTTCTCTGGTATGAGAAAATAAAGATGTAAATGAGTCCTAGCATTGTATGTTATATATTGTGAAATAGAAAATGCTCAATGTAAAATAGGGTGAAAGGGGAAAATGTTGAGATTGTAACAAAAAAGCAAGGAAACAAATTTTATGTATATGGGGGGGTGGTAGGGTGGGTAGGGCATGGGAAAAAATGAGAATTAAATTGTGTCTTATACTGGTACAAATCCCCATTATGGAGTGCAATCATGATGTGTATATTTAATGTACCAATAAAGATAATTTAAAAAAAGGCTGAAAGCTGATTTTTAGGCAAGTGTACCCCCAGATACACTTGGAAACAGCCACTGACACATGGAATTTAGGACTACCGACCTTTCTGTGTAAGGTCCAGAAAGAAAATTTTAAGAAAAATATCACGGTCAGTGAGAGGGACCCAAAGAGCATAAGCCACTGTCACGAACCACGAACGCACCACCACGAAGTGCAGAAGATGTCCTGAAACTTCAGGGGGAGAAGATGAAGTTACTGTTTCTAAAACATTTTCTCCAAGGAAGAGAGCCAGTTTAAACGTTTTGTGTTTTCAATGAATCTCCAGATGATAAAGAGCAGAGCCATGGGAGATAAGATTGAAAGGAAGTGAAGGAGGAGAGAGGGAGAAAGATAGGATGAGAGAGACAGAGAGAGAGAGAGAGAGACAGACAGACAGAGACAGGGAGGCACTAAAGTACTTCGAATGAGGTAGAAAAAGAAGAAAGAGCTAAAATATAATGGCTGACAAAATCTGCATGAGAAAGATCCAAACCAGAATGAGAAGGATTCAGAGGAAAAGCCTTTTCAGTGTACAGCATGAGTCCTAAGGCATAAGACAAATGTGAGAAACATCCAGGTTTCAGAATGGGAGAATCAAAAAATGAATCAAGGCTCTTAAAATTTTGAGGAAAAGAAAATTTGCCTTAAAATTTATACCTTAGTGGGTTTTAGTTCATCAAACATAGCAACTGAACTATGTTTTCAAATAGCAGTTGGCTCAAATAATGTACCACCAAGAATACACTGTTCTGAAGGTAAGAGATACTAGAAATGAAATCCAAATGTATAGTGGGATTATTTTAATAAAAATAGTCAGTGATGAAAATATTATAAATAAACATAAACAATAATAGTGATTATAGTTGTGCAATCAATTGACTAGCTCATAAAAATTTTTTTGTACTTGCATAATGCAGCCTGTTTCTTTTTCTAATCCCTTGCCCTCCCCCACCCCACTTCTGCTGAATCATAAGTAGTTGTAAAAAGTAATAAAAATTGCACTGGGGATTTAGCTCAGTGGTTCCTGTGCCTGCGTTGCAAGTACAAGGTCCTGGGTTTGATCCCTGGTAAACCACATACTCACGCCCACCAGAAATCAGTACCACATACCACAATGCCTCACATGGTGGCTCAGGCTTGTAATCCCAGCAGTCGGGAGGCAGAGGCAGAAGGATTGCTGTGAGTTCGAGGCTGAGCTCAGGGCCAGCTTGGACTACAAAGCAAGACTCTGTCTCAAAAAAAAAAAAAAAAGAAAAGATAAATAAAAGAAAGTTAAATTATACTAACAAAAACATCCAGTGGGAGGCTGAAGTATGTTGTGACACTACAAATACCCATTTTGGAATTGGGTCTTTAAATTTGGTTAGGCTGATTTTTTTAAAAGCTCTTTATATATCCTATATAGTAGCCCTTTGTCTGGGGAACGGGTGGTAAAGATTTTTTCCCACATTGTTGGCTGCCTTTTTGCTCTGTTGGTGGTTTTCTTTGTTGTGCAGAAGTTTTTAAAAGAATGAGGTCCATTTGTTGATTTCTTCTGCCAATTCTTGTGCTATAGAGGTTTTGTTCAAGAAGTCTTTCCCTAAGCCATTGTCTTTGAGAGTTTTACCTAACCTGTTTTGCAGCAGGTTCAGAGTGTCTGTTTTAATATTTAGATTTCTTATTCACTTTGATTTTAGCTTGGTACACAGTGAAGATCTAGGTCTAGTTTTAGTCTTTGGCAGGTTAAAGCCCAGTTTTTCCAGCACCATTTGTTGAAGAGGCTATCTTTCTTCCATTGAGGATTTTTGGCCCCTTTGTCAAAGATGAGGTGGCTCAGTGTATCTGCAATAGTTTCCAGAAACTATCTTCTAGTCTACTCCATTGATCCTCAGGTCTGTTACTTTGCCAGTGCCATGCAGTTTTTATCACAGTGGCTCTATAGTATAGTTTCAGGTTCGGGGTTGTAATATCCCCCACCATATCCCTGTTGCTTAGAATTGCTTTTGCTATTCTAGTCTTTTGTGGTTCCAGATGAAAGTTTGGGTTTTTTTCTCTAGATCTGTGAAACATGCTGTTGGGATTTCAATCGGGATTGCATTGAATCTGTATAGTAGTTTGGGGACCCCGTTCAGCAACGGGCATCTGAAATGAATAGATACTTTTCAGAGGAAGAAGTACAAGCAGCTAAGAAGTTTATAAAGAAATGCTCAACATCATTAGTCATTCAAGAGATACAGATGAAAACAACACTGAGATTTCATCTAACTCCACAAAGAATGACTGCCATGTCAGAATTAGCCAGCAATAAACATTGGCGAGGCTGTGGAGAAAAGGGAACTCTTCTCCACTTCTGCTGGGAATATAGACTCATACAACTTCTGTGGAAGTCAGTGTGGAGATTCCTCAAAGAACTAGGATTGGAGGTACCATTTGACCTGGCCATTGCTCTGCTAGATATATACACAAAAGAATTAAAAGATTGATTTCACAGCAACATATGTGCACTCATGTTTATAGCAGCTCCGTTTGTGATTGCTAAGTCTTGGAAACAACCCAAATGTCCATCAACTGGAAACTGGATAAAGAAGATGTGGTTCTTTTATAGTATGGAGTATTACTCTGCCATGAAAAATGATAAGATTGAGTCATTCACACGCAAATGGATGTACCTTAAGGACGTCCTCAAAAGCAAAATAAACAGGTCACAGATGTAAATATCATATATTTTCTCTGATATGAGAATATGAAATTGTAAATGAGTTGTAGTATCTATAATTAATATTGCAAAGTAAAAAATATTTAAAAGGAAAGAGTGTAAGGATAAATAACAAGAGGAAAATGAATGTGGTAATAATAAAGAAAAAAGAAAACAAAGATTGTGTATATAGGTGGCGGGGGGATATAGGGTGGGGGGAAAAAGGAAAAAATGAGAATCAAGTCATGTCATATTCTGATATAAACTCAATGTTGAATGCAATTATCATGTGTATTCCTAATGTACCAATAAAGATAATTTTTAAAAAATGAAAAAAAAAAGAAACTACAAATATCTTTAATATGTAGGAAAGCAGAGAGATTTAGAATTTCTGGTATTGAAAATTTTCCAGCAGTGTATTCCTTTAACCCCAGCACTCTGAGAGGCTGAAGTAGGAGAATACGAATTCCAGGTTGGCATGGACAGTTTAGCAATTCAGCAAGACTCTGTCTAAAACTAAAATATTAAGAGATGAGAGTGTACTCAGTCCTGAGGCCTTCAGCTTAGTTCCCAGCTCTGAGAAAAAGTAAGTTACAGAAACTGCGGATTTCTTTCATTGTGAGAAATAATGTTCTGTGGGCGAGTCTTGCACACGAGAGATGTATAGGGTTTAATCCTTCATTTTAAACTGAACTCCAGTGTCGACATTTTCAGGCAAAGTAAGAGGCTGGTCCCGGCCCCCGACCCTGCCTGGTTGTCCTCTGGTTATGAATTTATTCCTTCCTACTTTGGTTGATGTGATCCTCACCTGAGCGATTTTTTTTTTTTTTTTTTTGCTTCTGATAAATTTGTTCACCACCTGAAGAATATGGTTCCTTTTTGCCTGTCTTCGAACACTGTGTGAGCAGAATTAGACTTTGACTGTATGTTTTATATTGTATTTTGCTTTTTTGTTCAAATTTTTTGTCACCGATGGGGTTGGTAGAGCTTAGCTGTTGATTTTTATTATTTTATAAGATTTTATCAGTTGTTCATATGATTTATTATTTTATCCCTTGGTGAGTTTTTAGACATTTTTTGCATTTCTTGTATCTTAAAATATTTTAGAAGGTGATAACATACACAATTGAATATAAAATGTAATTTGTGTACTACAGTTATGGTAAAAATGAAGTAAGGGAGCTTATAGTAGGGTCTATACTGGAATGATAAAACTAAATGCAAACATGAAATAGGTATGCGTATGCTATCAGTTATTAAAAACACTAAGATTGAGTTAGAAACAATATCTAAATGTGAACTTTCATCATGAGTATTCATAGAATAAAAGATTTCAGAAAGGTTAAGTTTAAAAGGGTAAGAAAACTACTACATTACAAAAAACCCCACAATCCCTGCAGTAATAATAGTCAAAAGTAACAGAGTAGTAATATTCAACAGTTAGGTTTCAAGGTAAAAACAAAACAAAGCATTAACTAGAACAAAGAGAGTATAATTTTAAAATATAGTAAAATTTATAATTCAACCTAAAAATAAAATTATGGAAAAAGAAATTCAAGATATTCTTAAAAATGAAATATAAATATCCTCCCCTTGATATTTGACAAATGAAATGGGGAAATGATGCTAAAGATCAGTAAGTAATATATCGATAAGTTTAAACTAAAGATGACTTTCTGACTTGTCTCCTCCTCTGCCCACACTCTCTGCTCTGTTTCCTGTTTTTTGACCCTTTTATGTTTTTGTTCCCAGGAATTCAGCCTGTATGAAGGCAGAGTTCTTTTGCCCCCACAAGAACAGGGCTGAGAGCTGCATTTTTTATCCCTTCCACCCTGGGGAACTTAACAAAAGCAGTTTCCTGAACAAGACAAGGTGAACTCTTTCATTAAAACAAACAAAAACTTGGCAGGTGGCTATTAGGAGCATAGTGGTTCTGCCCTGTATTAAGAAGGAGCTCGTTTTCAGGAATGCTTGCGTTTGCCTTGGGCCACTTTTGGCTCCTTCCTAAAGGGCTCTATCAATATTTCTTAAGGGTATTCGATTTTTTCCCACTGTCTTGACAATTACTTTACAGGAGTTTAAAAACCCTCTGTCAGGTATTATCCTCTCCTTCAGGAATCTGCTTTCAGAACTTCCGCTCTTAAACCTGAAGTGGTGCACCATTACCTCTGTTTCCTTGGAGACTAATGACAGTTGAGTGTGCTGGTCTTGGCCAGAGCTGTAAAGGTTATTCAGAGCCTGAACACACTTTAATTATAGCTAATATGGAATTCAAGGATTCAATTGGAATCCTGAGTCCTAGTCACTATCCAAAGTTGGAAGCTGAGGCTGTTGAATATTTTAACTTGTTTGGGCTCTTGATTTTATTAACAGGAGGAATTCAGAGGTTATATGGTGAGGGACCTTCTACGATTTTAACCAAACTGAGACTTTATTTGGGAAAAACTCAGACTTCTGTGATGCCTTGTCTACAGTGAAAAGAAAAGGAAGTGGAGAGCCATTGTGTACTGAATATCCCAACGCTCCAGGAGTGATTTCACACTTGCCTAAAGTGCTTGTTGTGCGCCTCTTTATTATTTCCATTTTTAGATAAAGAACGAGGCCAACAAAGGGCGGATGGAAGGAGGCAAAGTGACCAATCTTCTACAAACAGTGAGGGGCTAAGAGACCCAGGTGCGGGGTGGGGAGCAGGAGATTGGAAAAGTAAGTGGAAAAAAGATACTCTGTACAGGAATCTAATAACCTCCATTACAGACCATAATGTGAACTGAGATTAATAATATCAACAAGGATGAAAGTGAGGAAAGAAGAGTTAGAGAAGGAAGGACAGGAGAAAGAAGGAAAAGAAATTAAAAAAAGGAAACAAGATGCATCATGTATACGTGCCCACTCCCCAAGATGAATGTAAATTACATAGACTATACTAATAGAATACAAATATACCTATACTAATAGAAATACAAAATTAGTAATAAAAAGAAAAACAGAATATAAAAATCATAACTAGGTAAGTGAAAGAGCCTACTTTCCACCTGTAATTATTATGGCACACTATGAGATGAATTAGTCAATATTTTTTGCTCTTTCTTTCTTCTTTTTAAGAATCATTATAATGTTTGACATTTTGGGAAGTATTTTATCTCCTTTTAAACACTTCACTTGCTAACTTCTCATCCTAAATTTATATTATATGGAAGGCATTGGCATTCATCGTTGGATTGCTGAAGTTAACAATACTCTCTTAATTGGAAGAGGGTAAATGTTAATTATTATAATTATTATTACAATATTTTGCATTCCAAGAGTGCCCAGGAGACTTTTAAAGAAGGAAATCCACTAAATGATAATAGGAAAATTTTTACTTCTCTGTAAAGATAAATTTAGAGGTAAAAATAAGCACAACACAGATAAGCAGAATTATTAGTTGAGGTCAAATATGATAACTCTATAAGCCATAAATAATGTCACTCCCCAGAGCCTCTTCCTAATGCGTCTGTAGGAAATTTAAAGTACAGACAGCATCACTTTATGCAATTTGGAATTTAGTTTTTAGCTTTAACATCCTTTAATAGAGGAACAAACCCTAAAAAGGTTAACCCTTAGTTTCTGGCCCTTAAGTGATGAAAATCATTAGTTTGACTTTAAGAAGTGTCAGGTTAATACCAGATCTGCACAGCTGGCTAAACACTAGGACAGTTTCTCCTCTAATTTTCATGGGCTGGATTCCAGTCAGCAGGGCAAAAGTCAAGTCTCTCTTTGCCAGACCCAGAGCCAAGAATTTACTCCCTGCCTCTCTCAGTCCTGCTTCTCCCTGCACTTTACCTGTGAATGGCGTTTCTAATTCCTGGAAAAAAAATCCCATCAGCAATATCCTATTGCAGTTTTGGAAATTCTCCAGAACATCGTGCTGCTGTAATTTCCTTCGGAGGTGTAGAATGATCGTCTCCTCTGTAAAAATAATTGGCGTAAAGACTGTTTGTAATGCTCAATGACAGTGTGCTTTCTTGTAGCACCCTTTTATGTGTGAATCACAAAGTGTGTTGCAAAGCATGACTCCCTCCTCGCTGCTCCTGGGTGTGGGGAGGGAGCGAGGGCCCTTCACCTCTGTTTTATGGATGGTCATGAAACAGAGCCAGGCGGTTTCAAGGAGAAGCCTCATGTCAGGCGGTGAGTCACTGGGAAAGTCGAGGAAGGGACTTGTGCAACTTTTCCCTCCAACTTACTATTAGTTTTTAATGGGCAGAAAAAACTGCACGTATTCCACCTGTATAACAACATGTCTCCCAGTGTATATACATCGTGGAATGATTAAATCTAGCTTGTTAGCAAATGCATTAACTCACAGGCTTATTTCTTTTGTGGGGAATTTTTAAATTTTTTTTTTAGGTTTTTTGAGATAGGTTCTCACTTTGTAGCTCAGGCTGGCCCTCAGCTCAGCCTCAAACTCACAGCACAGCAATCCTCCTGCCTCGGCCTCCCAAGTGCTGGGATTACAGGCGTGAGCCACCACACCCGGCACTGTGCTATGTGGTACTGGTTGCTGCTGGGCGTGAGTCTCCACACCCAGTATTGTATGTGGTTTCTGGGGACCGAACCCAGGTCCTTGTGCTTGCAAGACAGGCGCCGGAACCACTGAGCTAAATTCCTGGCCCTTGTGGGGAAAATATTTACCCCTCATTCTCTACATTTTTTAAGAACAGAGCATATTGTCACTCACTCTGCTCACCAGACTCACAATAGACTTAGGCTTGTTCTTTTGGGACTGTCTGAGTTGACCAATATTAGTTCCCTTTTCAATTACTTTAACGGATGCTAACCATCACCCTACTGTGCACTTCTGTGAAGTCAACCTTTGTAGATTCCACGTGTGAATGAGGTCAGTGGCTTGTCTTTCTGTGCCTGGCTTATTTCGCTTAATGTCCTCTAGGTTCAGGCATGTGAATGAGCAAAATATCTTTCTTAATGGCTAAATATGATTCCACAGATATTTTCTTTCTCCGTTCTTGCAAGAATAGACATTATTTAGCTATGGTGCTGCAACTAACATGGGAATATAGATCTTCTTTGAAGGTGTAGATTTCATTTTCTTTAGATATATACTGAGTAGTGGAATTATTGGATTATGTGGTATCTCTGTTTAATTTTTTTAAGAGAATAAAGAGAATGAAAGTGTCATGGAAAGCATATTATGATTATTTTATCCCTGTAGTACCGTTGTAATGTCTTCTTTTTCTCTGTTTTTTTTTTTTTTTTTTTAACGTAAGTTTTCTCCTTTTTGCCATAGTCCAGCTAACAATTTGTCAACTTTTTCTTTTTCAAAAAGCCAAGTCTTCATGTTGATTTTTTTCTGGTCTCATTTCATTTATTTGTGTGCTAATATCTTATTATTTCCTTCTTTTACTAACATCAGGCTCAGTTTTTCTTTTCTTTTTCCAGTTTCTTGAGTTGTGATGTTAGATTGCTTTTTTGAGATTTTCTTACTTCTATCTGATTTAAGCATTTACCACCATAAATATTCCTCTTAGGAATGCTTTTGTTGTTTTCTACAGGTTTCTGGATGGGCTGTTCCTGTTTTTCTTTGTCTCAAGGTAAATTTTAATTTCTTTTTAATTTGGTTGTTCAGGAGCAGGCTATTTGATTTCCACATTTTTGTGAACTCTTGAAATTTTTCTCATCACTAATTCTTTTAAGTTTTATACCACTGGGAAAGACTTAATGTGACTTTGTTCCTCTTCAGTTTCAGAGTGCTTTGTGGAGTAATATGTCCTGCAGGGAGCTTCATATGCAGTGAAGAAGCGTGTGGATTCTGCAGCAGAGGGCAGAATATGTTTCTCTGTGTGTCTATTCAGCTCACTTGTTTCAGAATGCAGATTTTGTCCAATGTTGCCTTTTGCTTTTTCATCTGGGTGATCTTGAGCTTCCTGAGAGTGTAGGTCTTAGTTCCTCCTACTTTTGGATTACACATGATCTCTTCCTTTGTTTGTATTAATATTTGTTTATGAAGTCACAATTTCATTGGATTAGGACCCAGACCTTATGGCTTCATTTAAACTTAATTATTTCCCCAAAGCCCCACCTCCAACTTGTCAAGCTCAGTTTTCACCACCCGCTAAACCCTTCAAAATGGGGTGTACATTTTATCATGAGTTTTGGTGGCAGTAGCAGAACCACAACAAGGACATCAAAAGGTCTCATGACATGGTGTACTATTTAGGTATGCTTCAAAATACAAGTAAAGATTTTACATAGAGCTCATTTAATCAGTCCAACCTCTGCTGCACTTAAATTATTCAATTTAAAAGGGAGTTCAATTCACTAAAAGTGTTCAGGGGAGGAGAACTTCAGTAGAAAATGTGATTAAATGTGATGCTAGGGAAATCTATAAAATGGTTTGGTACTGACAAAGATGAATTGACTGTCCAGATTGGATCTGGCATTTGTATTTTGATGGGGGCAAGGGACTGCTCCACACCAGACTAGAGTGTGTTCTCCTCTGTGGCTATTGAGGCTCTGGTCTTGTCAATTCACCCAAAGTTAGCTGGTTCTGAAGTTAAGTTACTCAACTTTGGAGATGGTTTACAGTTCACACAGAATTCCTTCTGGTATATTTATGCTGAATAATAAGGACATTATATTCCTTGTGGGCTAACTGGAAAACCAAATTAATTTCAGAATTCCACTTTAAAAGTCTTGTTCAAAGGTTGGAACATCTGAAGGGAATGTTCAGTATGCCTGCAAAGGATCTGTTTGCCCAGTGGACAGAAAGAACCTCTGCTTGAGCAACTGCATGGCCTACAGGCCTCTACCTCTCTGCAAAGATAATATCTTGAGCTGTTGCCTTTAGTTGGACCACAAGTCTTCTGATAACATTCAGGTTTTTTGCTTGCATCAAGTTATGGAAAATGACTCTGTTGGGAAACAGTTCCTCAAAAATGGGTTATTTCTGAAGAGGTCTACTGCATCTCATTCATTTTATCTTATTAATTTTAAATTAATTTTGAATTAATGTCTATTGCCATACCCATCTTTAGGATTATAACTGCAGATTCTGGAGCAGGACTAGATTTAGAATTATGTTATTCATACATATGGTACATAATGTAATTTTTAAAAATAATACAGATTCCTTTTAGCGCCCCTAGCTCTTATTTATTTTTTCTAGGTCTAATCTTGTATAAAATAGCAGCTATTTTCATATCTCTTTTAAGATAATGGTTAAATCTCAGGTTTTCCAAACCAATCATGAGTGTGGCAGTCAGTGAATCGTGGACCAGGAAGGATAAGTTGTGGACTGTGTCGATGTCAAAGGGGTGAGAAGGACACTAAAGTTAAGCCATGAAGGGAAATATGAAATTGACCAGTAGCACGAATTGATCCTCTTCTGGAAAGGTCACTTCATCAGCCTTTACCTTCTTTTTAATTAGCAAAAGACATGTCTGGCTTCAGGTTCACTTGATAGTTTACTATCCAAGTAAGGCTCGAGATGTGATCTGTGATTAGTTTGGAACAGATGACCCTTTGCTTTGACCTGGGACCTCCTTTACCTATCACCAAGTTTCATGCGGGGAAACACACATTCTCCTAACACACACATTCTCCTAACATCCTTGCCCTAAGTAGTGGTACTCAGTATCGGTGACCTGAGGAAGTCAATTCTTAGAAGACAGTCTTGGTACAGACAGCGGAAAGCAGCCTAGGATGCGGGAACAGTTTGTCATTCTCGGTATTAACACTGGTATTGGATGATCTCCTAATATTAATTCGATCTTTGTAATCTTATTAAAGTTGAAATCTTTATTGGTACATTACATATACACATCATGATTGCACTCCATAATGAGAATTTGTACCAGTATATAACACAACTTAATTCTCATTTTTTCCTGTAGCCCTACCCACCCTACCATCCCACCCCCTATATATATAATCTGTGTTTCCTTTCTTTTTTGTTATAATCTCATTATTTTCCCTCTTCACCCTATTTCCCTTTGAGTGTTTTCTATTTTACAATATATAACATGCAATTCTAGAACTCATTTGCATCTTTATTTTCTCATACCAGAGAAAAGATGTGATATTTACATATCTGTGACCTATTTATTTATGAGGATATCCTCAAGGTATGTATGTCCATTTAAGTATAAATGACTCGAACTTATCATTTTTTATGGCAGAGTAATACTCATATTGTATTGCAAAACAATATCATCTAAAATGTAAAACTACATAGTCTTCTTTCAACTAACTCTTCTAGGTTGGTACAGTGGATATAAGTTAAATAACTTCTAGGAATGTTCGTGTGTCTTCTATATAATTTCATGTAGGAGGCCCCACACATTTATTCCCCAAGGACCTTTATTATGTTTGGTGGAGAAAGCAAACCCAAAGGAAAGATTACTGTAGAGTGGCTGATATTCCTTTAAAGTGATGAAAATTTTCTTGTTTGGTGGAATTGATTGTACTTGGGACACAGATCCATAGGCAAGTGGTTGGTATCCCAAGTCAAAGGAAGTGGTGGGACCATCCTGCTGGTATTTCTGATTCTGTTAAGAATCCCTTCATAGTGTTTTCAGATAATGTGCTTTTTGTTACTTTGAATATTTCCCATAATATGAAACATGAAATTCAGAGTGATGAGTAAAATAAATCTGTCAAGGATTCCTAGTC
>PVIR01042003.1:0-12461 GCA_004026965.1 Petromus typicus | reverse complement strand
TGTGCATTGTAGGAAGTTGGCACACATACATCATGCAACCCGTGTCAAATCACACGGCTTTGGCACTCACCAAGAGAGCTTAATTTTGAACTGAAATTTGCCCTAGCTTTTTATTTAGTTGATTCCGGCCACAGATATCTGTTGAGCTCCTTCTGTCTGACAAACTCTGAGGTGATGGGTCAGTTTTGCTTATAACAAATTTAGACTCTTAACAGTTTATTTTCATCTTTATTCCCTCACGTGGCTATGTTTTGACTTTATTATCTGAATCTTAACATGTGATGTTTCGTAATGCTTCATGTATTTAGTTCAGCTTTGTATTAAACTTGCTTTTGGAGGATGGATAGACTCACTCCCCGTTACTCTATCTTGGCCAAAGCAGCAGTCTCTGCTCACGTTTGAAAGGCGTGTGAATACTTCATGGTAAGAGGTTCTTTCATGCATCACGATGACTCTCTTAGCATTTATCCAAATTTACATTTTTGTATTAGTGCTTGAGTCTACAGCCTTTTCATGGTGCCAGGCGTGGTGGCTGCCAAGGCTTTTTCAAATAAGCTCCTTTTAATTTTTTTTTAAATTCTGAGACAATGTCTTCCTTAGTGCTAAGTTCTACAGATCAGGCTCAAACTTGTGGTCCTCTGGCCTCAGCCTCCCACAGCACTAGCACTCCACCAGCCCACCCGGTTCCAAATTCTGCTTTTTCAAAATTGATACTTCTTACCAGTCCTCTGACACTGCCATCTGAGAAGATATTGTGTGGAGAGATTTTTCTTTCCAATTCCAGCAGGAAAACAAAAAATTCCTTAGCATTCTAAGGAGGCCACAGCAAGCGAGCAGCCCGCAGACAGGGGTTCTCTCACTCTGCCCTCCCCTTCGTGCTTTTTCTTCTCTCTCTCTCTTTCCCCGGGTGATTTATTAACTTGGAACCATGAATGTAAGGAGCTGGTTGAGGCCTCTGTGTGAGCAGCAGTGTGTCTGCAGCATGTGCACGACATTCTGTGTGTTGATCAGCTGTGCGAATTGTAATGTCTCGGCTTGGTGGAGGAAGTAAGTGGGCTAAATGCTGTAGCCCTTAGAAGAGGCCCTCAGACGCACAACTCTGAGAACTTGGACGTGGTTATTGGGGGGTAATTCAATCCCTCCACTTCTGTTACTACAGCACTGGGGGAGTGGGGCACAGTGTAAGGTGAAGGGGGTGTGCGTGCGATTGGACTGTTGTGTCCTGACTTTAGAGTTGTTTGAAGTTCACTGCTTATTTTATTAGAAAAATGTCTGGACCTTGGGGAAAGAGCCAGCGTCTCTCAAGTTGCATGCAGTGTGAGTAATGGGTGCATCTTCTCTCTTGTAAATGTACGGAACACAGGTTTTATTAGTGTCCACCACATTTTCAATCCGGAGAGCCCTCAATTCAGCGCAGATGTCTGGCGCTGGCTCTTTTCAGCTGTCACGGTGTTTTCTGAGTGGCAGAGCAACAGTCAGTATTCGTGAGCTTTTAATACCTCGACCCAGGAGGAGACGGTCCTGTTGTCTGAAAGTCTCACAGCTACTGCATCTGTGCTCTTTGAGCCTTGTGGGCTTTTCTTTCTCATCTCAAGGGAATTTCACACTGAAATAGTTTCCATGCCATGCAACACATCATTCTGGATCAAAACAACCTGCTCTTCTTTTTCAAGGATTTTTTTTTTTTAAATCACAAACATCTGTCAGCAATGTGAAATATGTAGGATTTATAAAAAGCATTTTCTCAAGGACTGTTGCAGGTCTCTACTTCCCATTGATCTGATACAATTTAACCTAGGGATCTTTCTGCATTTATTTACCTGTAAGTTTTAATAGATTGTTTATGGGCTATTTTTGAAGCCGTGGTGGGAGAAATAGGCCACGTGTGACGCAGGCCTCAGGAAGACCAGGTGTTCCCAGTGATGACTCAAACGAAGCCTTGCAGGTGAGGCTGAGGGAGAAGGCCCTGCACTTGTGCTCTCTCTTCCGCTCACCCTTGTAGCCTGAGCCAGAGGGCCAGCTGCTGTGTGCCACACCCTGGAGGAGAGGGGAGGATGACGGTCAAACAGTGGTACCTGGCAGCCGGTCAGAACAACAGCCAGGGACACACCTGTCGGCTCTGGCAAGCAGGGGAGGCGAAGTGACCAGCACAGTGCTCTAGGTTTCCCTTCACAAGTGCATCACTGGCCCAGTTTTTTTCTTCTTCGGTTCACAAAGGCTTAGATTTCTCCCTAGAGACACTAAGGGAATTGAGCAGTTTTACTATTGCTTCTAATAAGCAGCTTCCTTTTAAGAAGGTGGATTTTCTTACAGGACATGGCTTATTGCCACCTGTCCACCGCCTTTCCCACAGTAGCCCCCTTTAGCCTCCCAGGCACATGTAATGGAGTTCTTTTTCCCGTTTGACTCAGAGCTCCGCATCCGTAAGCATGTTCCTTCGGCAGTCACTCTGGCTTCCTAGAGGCAATCCAAAGCTCCTTCAGCTAATGGCTCATTTAGCGATCAATTTGTCAAATAATGTTCACAGATGTTTTCCGATGGAGCAGCATGCGGTGCAGGTAATGACTGAGTGAGCTATCATTCGTGACATGTAAGGGGATCAAGGCATCACCTTACGAGGCTTCTCAGTGGTTGGGGCGACTGGTCAACCCAGGAAAGAACCAGCCCCTTCTCATTTTCCACATACGAAAAGTCCTGTGATTCCACTTCACTTGAGTCATAGGCTGGCAGCTTAAGTAGTTCCTTATACGAAAGCTGGAAGAGTCAGAGCAGTGTGAAATAGGAGAATTAAAAACAGTGTTTACACTTCCCGGTTTTGGAGCTTTGGTTTTATCACCGGGGCTGGGTACAGAAAAATAGCATCAAAATATTGCACGGATAATAACATCTTAGTAGTTTGGAACAATCTTGATGCCTGTTGACATTTTCCAGCCTCCAAATACAGTTCAGTATCAGTCGAAAGGAACATACTTTTTACAAGAAATGTGGGAAACCTCTCATCCACTGATCTGCATGGACCTGGCAGAGATCTAGAAGCAGGAATCCGACTGAACTCTACCTGCCTCGGCCGGACAGAACTGCTGAGCCGAGCGGGCTCAGACTCCCACAGCTGTGCTCGATGTGCTTCCTTTCATGGCCCTGAATTGTTTCTATTAGCCTGAAAAGGGCTATAAAACCTACAATCAATTTAGTTTCTGGGGCATTGTGTTTTGAATACCATTTAACAGGGTGTGACAAAAACACATAATTTTTCCGCGTGTACTTACATTGCAGCACATCTGATGTCAGACTCAGCAGTGCACCAAATAATGTGAACAGAACCGGAAGCTTTGGAATTGGAAATAAGGGACAGCAACAGACAGAGAGAATGTTCTGGTCTGAGGAGAATTTTAAATTTACTCGTTGAGCACAAAGCAAGGCCAGAAGTCTTTACTCTCCGCTTTGGATTTGGTTTGGCACTAGCCAGAGATAAACACGGTTAATTATTTCACATAGGAGAACTAAAATCACATTTCAGAATGGAAAAGCTGAGCTTGAGTAGTGATGGGCAGAAGACATTTAATAAGAGCGTCAACAGGGAGAGATGGTTGACTGTCTGCGGCGGTGGGTGTCACAGGACGGGAATTTCTGCTCCCTTCTGATGAGCAGAGATTGAACTGCTCTTTCAACTGGACGCCCCAACTGCCCCGCCCCCACCGCAACGAGCAGGCTCATTTATTTTAATGAGAGTTTTTGAATAAGGAAAGAGCAGCTTAGCTCTGCAACTGCTCTTCATCCACTTATGCACCGTCTGAATTCCTCTCTTTTATGGCTATGTTGTCTCCCAACACTGCATTGGATGACTGCAGAATGGATTCTGCTAGTGCTTGTTAAAATGGTTAAATTTGCATAGTCTGGAAATTGCGTTGTTTGACACGCTCGTGACATGGGTGTGTTAGGTGACTCACAGCATACAGGGACACAGACTGCTTGGCTGTTGCAGACGTCACACGGAACCAACGGAGCTGGAGACCATCAGAACCTGCTTGAGTGGCCCTGGCCTTTGGACTCGGTTTAGAGCGGGTGGAATGAACCTTTTTTTTCACCTGTCTGATGTGGAGACGGAAACTCACTGGTAGATGAGCCGGGGCGGCTCCTTACTGTGGTCTTTGTGTGCAGTGTAGTAGGAAGCTGCAAGTCTTCTTCTGCAAATTTTCTTCTGAAAGTTTGGCTAAGATATCTGAACAGCTTTTTTAGGCAAACGGATTAACTATTTGTTGAACTAACTTATTGAATGCTACATAAAAGTCACTGTATGTATATTATTTAATTTATTCTCAAAGCAAGTCTATCAATTAGGCATTGCTTTGTAAGGCATTTGACAATTAGAGAGATTAAAGCATTTGCCAATACAAAGCTGCATTGTGAGCTAAAATTTTACTCCAAAATCTATACCAGTAGTTTTTAATTTAAAAATGTGATGTAAAATATTAAACAATGTAAGAATTCTAAAGAAAATTAATCTTTACAATCACACTGATATTTGGGGAAACATATTTTCAGACATCTCTCTCTGCTTATATTACCTATATGGAGGTCTGGGATTTTATATAAAAGAGATTATAGTAATCTCCTTGGAGATTCCTCAAAAAGCTAGGATTGGAGGTCCCATTTGACCCGGCCATCGCTCTGCTAGGTATATACATAATAGAATTAAAAGACTCATATCACAGTGACATATGTGCACCCATGTTTATAGCAGCTCAGTTTGTGATTGCTAAATCTTGGAAACAACCCAAATGTCCATCAACTGGAGACTGGATAAGAAAGCTGTGGTTCTTCTACAGAATGGAGTATTAATCTGCCATAAAAAATGATAATTTTTAATCATTTATACTTAAATGGACATACCCTGAGGATATCCTCATAAGTGAAATAAATAGGTCACAGATAGGTAAATATTGCATATTTTCTCTGGTATGAGAAAATAAAGATGTAAATGAGTTCTAGAATTGTATGTTATGTATTGTGAAATGAAAAATACTCAAAGAGAAATAAGGTGAAGGGGAAAAATAATGAGATTATAACAAAAAAGAAAGGAAACAAAGTTTATGTATATAGGAGGTAGGGGTGGTAGGGTGGGTAGGGCTATGGGAAAAATGAGAATTAAGTTGTGTCATATACTGGTACAAATTCTCATTGTTGAGTGCAATCATGATGTGTATATGTAATGTACCAATAAAGATTTCAATTAAAAAAAAAGAAAATGAAGGAAACATATCTACTACCTTCTGGATAGAAAAATAAGTGGTAAATATTAGAACTAACTTTGGATAACAGTCTTGATTATCAGTTTTAAAAGAACAACAATACATAATTCTAAGGGAAAATAGCTTTAAATCTGTGACTCTGTATGTTCACCAATAAAAATAAAAAGAATCAAGCATAGGGTAAATACAAAAAAAAAAAAGAGATTATAGTAAAACTGCTATGTTGTATGCTACTTCAAGAAATAATAAAGTGTACATATAATTTTCAATAAGTGTGCATATGATTTTCAGTAAGTACACCACTCTGTGTGTGTGTGTGTGTGTGTATGAGAAAGGATGTCTCTCCATTTTCTGATATCCTCTTTGATCTCCTTTTTCAGAGTGCTGTGGTTTTCAGAGTGGAAGTTCTTCATCTCATTTGCTAGATTTATTTCCAGATATTTCACTTTTTGGATGCTAATGTTAAAGGAATTGTTTCCCAAATTTCTCCTTGTCAGTCTGTTCTTTGTGTAGAGGAATGCTATTGATTTTTGAGAGTTGACCTTGCACCCAGCTACTCTAATGAGTCTGGTAATTAAGTCCAGCGTATGGCTTGAGTTTTTGTGATCTCATATGTAGAGTATCGTATCATCAGCAAACAGTGACAGCTTTTTTCCTTTCCTATGTTTATTCCTTTTATTTCTTTTTCTTGTCTAGTTGCAGTGGCGAATGTTTCCAGAGCTCTACTGAGCAAGAGTGGCGATGGTGGCGTCTTGTCTTGTTCCCTGAAAGGCTTCAGGTTTAGACCCTGTGGTATGACGCTGGCTGCTGTTTGTTCATACATAGCTTTTACCAAGTTGAGAGTCACACCTTCCACTACAATGTTCTCTGGGGTTTTAATCATGAGCGGCTTTTGTTCTGCATCTGTTGAGATGATTCCATGGGTTTGTGTTTGACTCTGTTAATATAATGTATTGCATTTATTGATTTACATATGTTGAATCATCTTTGCTCCCCTGGTGTATTACTCAGACATAAAAACGATAAATTAGGGACACCTATAGCTAAATGGATGCACCTTGAGGTGCTACTCATAAGTGAAATAAATAGGGCACAGAGGTGTCAATACCGTATTGTTTCTCTAGTGTGAGAAAGGGAAGGTGTGATGAAGTAGAGAATATGTGGCCGGTACTGTGAGACAGGAAGCAAATGCCCGAAGGAAGAAGGTGCTGGGTGGGGCAGAGCAAAGCGAAGAAGGGGTAGAAAAAGTGTGATGGTAAAAAGGAAAAAATGGAAACAGTGCGTATGAATATGGGGCTGGAGGGGGTTGAAGGGAGAGAAGGGGAATGAGGAAAGTAAGAATCAAGATACATCGTGTATAGCTACAGATTCTCAATGAGGAATGTGAGTGCAATGTCTTCCTAAATGGTACCACTAAAATCAATTTATTAAAAAATTAAATTAATATGTTTTCAAGCTATGTTTACATCATCTGAAAATGTCTGTTCATTTCAGATGCCCATTTTTAAACTGGGTCTTTAATTTGGGGAGGCTGATTTTTAAAAAGTTCTTTATATACTATAGATAGTAATCCTTTGTATAGCCTAAATGCTCATCAATGGGAGACTGAATAAAGAAGATATATATTTTTTAAAAAAGATAAAATGCAGTGTTACTCAGCCAAAAGGACAGATAAAGATATTTAAACTTAAATGGGTACACCTGGAGAACATACTCATAAATGAAATAAATAGGACACAGATGTATAAATACCATATCTTTTCTCTAGTATGAAAAACTGAAGGTGTAAGTGAGTACCAGAATATATGACAAGTACTGTGAAATAGAAAGAAAATGTTCAAAAGGAAAAGGGAAAGGGCCAGTGGGGGAAAATAAAGAAGGGCAAGAAAAAAATTTGATGGTTAAAAAAGGAAACAAAGCTTATGTATGCAGGGGTGGAGGTTGTAGGGAGGTCAGGGGAATGGGAAAATGAAAATCCAGATGTGTCATATACAGGTACAAATTCTTAATGCTGAATGTGACTGTAAAGTCTGTGTAAAATATAGCTATGAAATCAAATTTTAAAAAGGTACCCAGGAAAATGCTTAAGTTGATATTCACTAAAAGTTAAATAGATATTAGGTTAAACTATTGCCTGTATAACTTGTTTATTTTTTCTCCTGGAAACTCCAAAACACTAACATTTTACAAACCATAGTTTTTTCCCATTTTAGTAACTTAAGGTTACACATTAGACTGTGTTTTGCAAGTTGCCCACCTAATCTCTCACTTCAAAGCAATTATTTCTCAAGCCATGCTCCCTATATACTTCTCAAATATTTTCCAGGGATTTCACAAATAATAAATATAACACATAGTATATTTAATTAGTTGCTTATTTTTGGCTCTGTGATTTCTAAATAAAAATGTATTTCCAAGTGAAAGGTCTGATACGTATGCATAATACCATCCAAGTCTTTCATGGCTTTAGTTGCATTTGTATTTTGTGCATTTGTAAAGTCCTAAGCTATGGAACGGAGGTCAAATGGAGAACTGAAGAAGAGGAAGGATCCGTATGATTCCTAATCATACTAGGAAAAGGTAGGAGAAATAGGATTGATGAGGTTGTTTCTCAGGCTAGGAAAAAAGGTAGAAACAAGTAGAGACAGCTGTAGTAAAATGCACATAGGACAAGGAATAAGAGAGCTTCAAATGCAGAAAACTTGAGTTGGTGTTGTTACTCTGATACGACATTGTTTTATGATCTTCAGCAGTCAGTTAATTTCTCTGAACCATGATTATTCCTAAATAATTTTTGATAATTCTTCATTTCAAGGGCTTCAAGTTTCAACTTATGTGGAATATATGCAGTAAATTTTGTGCTGTTAATTGTATTTATTGAGTATTTGATGTGTATATGTCACACCTGTGTTAGCGGTTGATGTTTAATGAAAGAGAAAAAAAGTCATTATTGGTACAGGGAACTCATAACCCCTTGGATAAGTTTAGTATTTATGACTTGCTAGTATTTCAATATTGAAGAGAAAAGTTTTCAATTTCAGTGTATATGAAAATAATGAATATTCTTTAGAAGGAAGAGTGTATATTAGTTTTTGTCATGAAGATCAAATACCTGAGAGGACGAAATATTTATTTTAGCTTATAGTTTCAGAGGTTGCAATCCATGCTTGGTTGGAAGGGCACGGTGAAGGGCACAGTGAAGGGCATGGTGAAGGAAGCTTCTAGGGTCACGATAGCCACCAGGTGGGTGAGCAAGCGAGAGACAGCAAGGAAGGGCCCCAGAACAAGGTACAGTCCCCAAGGTCATGATGCCATCGCCCACCAGGGATGGAAGTCTGCTTTATGAATCTCTAGGCATCTCTTCAAACAGAAAGAACAGAGGTCATAATTCCATCTGATATCATATAAATATCCTATATACAACTGAAAATGTACCAATTCCTTTCTCAAAGCAGTTTCAACCCTGCTGAGAAGACTAAGTCTGAAGTCCTTTTGAGACCCAAGGTGAGCATCTCTCTGTAAATTCCTGTATCCTCCCTGGATGCAGTGATGTAGGATAAAAATCTACATGTCAGTAGAAACAGTTGGGGTAAGAAGAAATTGAAGCAAAGCAATGTCAAAACCCAGCAGGGCAAACATTAAACCCTGTATTCTCATGCCCAGTATTCTCCCACATGGTGGCATGGCGTGAGCTCTGAGGGCTTGGGCAGCCCTTCCTCTGTGCTCTGCTGCTTATGGCCCACAGGGTCTCACTCTTGGGCTAGTTTTGCTTGCTGCCCACAGCTTTCCTGGGCAGATATTCCAATTCCTGGTATTTCCTACTTTCTGGTGTTTCATTTCAGCTTTTACTTCACTCTCCCAGTTTTGTACACTGGCCTCTGCAGGGTTCCAGGCATGGATTCTGACTCTGCCACACATTGCCTGGGTTTTCAGACATTCCTATGAAATCTGGGTGAAAGTCTCCAGGACCCTCCAACTCACACTTCCGTAGTCCCCAAAAAACCATCATTTGAATGACAATGTTGGGCACCAGTGTTAGCAGTAGTTGCCAGGCACCGCTCTGTCGTGGCTCCAGGGCCTCAGGATGCCTGACCAACTAAACACAAGGGAACACTGGGCAACCCCGAGTGAGGAGCGTACCCTGGCAGTCTCTGCTCAGAGCAAATCAGTCAAAGACTTTAGACCACAGCTCGGGATGGGTGGGCCTGGCCAGTTCCTGGTTTGACAGTGATACATGTGTACTGTTGTCCTAGTACAAAGCACTTGGTTTCCCCTTAATAGTGATGACCTGTAACTCCCCTTCTCTGGCCCAGCCTTCTACATGCTTCTTTTCTGACTAAATCGCAAGGGTTTTGTTTTAGTCCTTTCGCTGTGTTGTTTGCTCTCAATTCTCAATGTAGCTGTCACTAGACGAAGCCAGTGACCGCCCTGTCACAGTCCATATGTTGTGTTGAGTTGAAACTTCCCCTGCTGGATAACTAGTCCATCATCTTTACACTCGGATTCCTCAGGTTCAGGCCATAAAAGAATATAGACAAGTTCTTGGCCAGGATGTAACATGCCTGGCTTCTAATCCATTCCAACAGAGTCCTCAATCCCATCTTAAACCTCATAAATACAGACTTTACTACCTGCAATCTTCTCAGCATCCTGGTCTTCTGAGCCTGGACCATAATTATCTCTGAGACTCTGCTTACAGAATTCAAGGTTTCTCTAGTGTGCTTGTCCATGCTTTTCCAAATTCTTCTCCCAGAGAAGAGCCCAGAGTTCCAAGGGCTTTTTAACCACACAGTGAGCAACATCCTGCTCCCTGTGCTGATTTTCCGTTATCTTTTTGTTGCTGTGACCTGAACAAGACAACTCAGAGAAAGAAATATTCATTAGGGCTCACTGTTTTTGAGGCTTAGGCCTGTGGTTGGATGCTCCAAGGTGGATATATCATGGGGAAGCACGTAGCGGAGGAAAGCTGCTCACCTCATGGCAGCCGGGAAGTGGAGTGAGGCGGGAAGCACCAGAGAGGAAGGGCAAGTGGCCAGAGGATGTCCCCATGGCCACACACCCATGAATGCGTCCAGTTATCCAGGAGTCTCAGCCAGTCGTATTGACCATCAAGATCAAACATCATAGCTTTGGGAAAAAAGTACAAAGAAAAGAAAGGAGAGTCAAACACTCAGCCTTCTCTACACAACTGTCTTATCATGAGGTGATCATAACTGCATAACCCTTCCTGGGAGTGCTCACAGTAGAAAGTTGGATATAAACAAGGAACCCAAAGCAAGTGTATGAGAATGGGGTATTACCATTTGAGGTCAAAATGATGAAATTTAATGTTAGTTAAATATGCATTTAAAGCTTATAGGATAAGGAAATTGATGAACTTCAGTTTTTAACACATTATGTAAAATTATAAGGGATTTCACAGCATTGAGATGTAAGATCATGTAAGTTGAGGAGTCTTTTTTTTAAAACTTTATATTTTCAATTTAGTCATTAATAATTAATTTTTGTTATAAAAGTGAGGAAACTGATGGTTAATCTTAGCTATCAACTTTACCAGCCTGAATCACTCTTAGAAAACTGGTGAAGCATTCTTCTGGTTGTTGTCTTTGGGAGTAGTTTCAGAGACCATTGGCAGCAGGTCAGCGAGGTGAACGGGACATCCGCCCTACTTGCAGGTGGTGCTTTCAGTGATGGAACCTACGGCCTGATGCCCTGCATGCTGCAGGGGGCTATTTGTATTGCTGACAGCTCTACAATCTCACCAGCACCTGCTTGGGGACCTGGGTGGAATGAGCAGGTGACAGAGTAAGCTTCTGTGGCAGCAAACCCCCTTCTTGAGGGGAGGTGTTTTATTGTTACTTCTTACATACATTGGACCCCAGATTTTTAGCCATTAGAAATTGGACCTGCACCAGTGACTCTCCAGGGGGAGTTTTGGTGCTTTCATCTTTGGACCAGCACTGTATAATTAGTTCTTTTTCTCTGAGGCTGGCTGCTTCTTGGACTGAGCAGCTAATGGTTCTGCTAGCTCTCCAGTCTATAGTTACTGAATAATTATTCAGCTTCTGATTATGAATCCAATCTAATAATCCTTTATTTAAAATTATACAAACATTCTGTTGGTTCTATCTGTCTAGTAGAGAGAAATCTGATAACAGAAATGAGTACTTCTCCTGGTTTTTCAATCTTTTCCTCACAGTATTCTTAAATTTTGTTTAACTTTTGTTACTATACCTCTAAGATCACTTTCTCTTCTGCAATCACAATACTCACAATTTTTTTAGTTTCAATTGTACATTGAGTGCTTACTGACTTCTATTAATATTGATCAATACTGAATGTTCTACTATTTCTACTGTTAGTTCTCATAGAGTTTGCAGTTATTCTGTGTTGATCTGTACTTTGTGAACCAGTGGTGGAGTCTGAGCATTGTTTTGCTTTCAAAAACTCCGCAGGCAGCTCTAATGCACATTGAGAATTGAGAGTGATGGATGTGGTCACGAAGCTGGAGTTACCTGTATTTCATGATTCTGACCCAAGTCTTGATTCACTGTTTTTCTATGAAGCTTACAGTAACAAATGTCTGTATGAAGGCTTTTCACTTTACATATGTCCTAATGAACCAGAATTCCCCCAACTTTGATAAACAACATTATGCAATAATTCTGTGCTCCATTTATTGCCAGCTGGTACAGGAATCCTGTTTTTCTTTCTAATAAATTTCATTATAGATGCAGATTAGGAAAAATTTTTTAAATTACAAGTCATGGCAATAGGGACGGTAAACAGAGCATGTTCCAGCAACATGACAAAAGCAATAGAGGTTCTAAGAGACTTGCTGGCAGCAAACTCATTGCTGCAGAGCCACAGATCATGTTAGCGCCTTGTCGACTGTCATCTTGTTAGTTAAGTTGAAGGGAACTTTGACTGAGGTTAGGGTCTCACCTAGATCAAATGGGAAATGACTGTTGATGCTGGACTCCTCTCAAGCAAGTGTTTGTTTAGTTGCTCATAAATTTGACCACATAGAAGGACATAAATTACTCAGAGATG
Organism: Petromus typicus; assembly: GCA_004026965.1. NCBI lineage: Eukaryota > Metazoa > Chordata > Mammalia > Rodentia > Petromuridae > Petromus > Petromus typicus. Next base: position 159 of record PVIR01042003.1, on the reverse strand, counting down.
TAAGTTCTCATTTAGAACCATAAACATTACAAGGAAAATCTTGACAATTAATGGCTTGTACCAGCTGCTGGTCCTAGGTTTACTTTCCTTCAGCTCTGATTCAGCATGAGCAAGCAGAGGAGGCCCCGCTACATGTACATTTATAACAAGCAAGGTTTT
>PVIR01042002.1:0-12410 GCA_004026965.1 Petromus typicus | reverse complement strand
GTCAGTGAGGAACTTATGTTCGTTAGGAATTTGTCCCTTTCCAGGTGAAATCCTTCTCTTACTACTCAGTTCTCAAGGAACCAGGATGTCTTCAGCTGGTGTAAGCCTGCCTGGAAGTGTCATAGCATCATGAGACCCTGAGGGTTTAGCTGTGACTGAAGACAAAAATTGAGTTATATCTCAACATTCCATAACCACCTATAGACAAGACTAGGCCTGATAATTTAATTGTGAAATGATTCTCCCCCCCCAATTATATAGAATTGCTCTCAACAATTCACTATTTGAAGAACAAAGATGGGATATATAATGTTAGAAAGATAGATATAAAAGATAACTCTGAAGTTATTCATTCAAACAGATGGTAAGAAAGTGTTTCTAATAATGAAGGTAGAGAAGACACTGGGGAGATTAAGTTCTGGGAGAGAAAAGCAGGATTTAAGGAGAAGAATTGAAGGACAGATTCCATGAATCAGCACTCATTACGTAACTTAATATTAAGGCAAAGACTTGTCTGAGGCAGTTTCTTGTCTTGGAAAACACTAGCCTTTGAATGTGGTGAGTCCTAGCAAAAAGATTACAAGAGGATATAAATAGTGCAAGAGGAAGAATGGCAAGAGAAGGCCTCTACATTTGAAATGTGAACTTGTTCTACATAGAGATGCTAGACATAGAAAGGAAGAGGTAAACAATCTTATAGGAAGGTTCCAAGGTGAAGACTAGGAATAGGTTTGTTTTAAAAAAAAATCTAAGGATCACTGAGGTTTTAGCTCAAGTGGTACCACACCTATCTTAGAAGCACAAGGCACTGAGTTCAATTTCTGTTACTGTGAAAAAAAATCTAGGGATCAAGTTATTTGAGAAATAACAGAATAGTTTTGATGAAGACTGAGATAAATCTTAAGTAGCCATTTCTGTCTTGTGGATCTAGGTCCTTAACGATAAAAATTACAAAGACAGAAGCAGACTATTTAAAGTAGACTTCATTGACTTTTCTTTTTTTGAGGGGAGACAGTCTCATAGAGAAGCATTTGGTACTTTCTAGGCAAACAAACAAACAAACAAAACAAACAACAACAACAAACATGAGTTGCACCCAAGGTACCCAAAAGAAAGAATTTGTGCATCCATACTACTACTGTAAGAATCTTCATTGGTCAACCGTGGGTGTGACACATATGGGCCCAGAGTCTGAGTGTGTTTTTCCAATACATTTATATATGTAAATATTTGCAACTGCTTCGTTGACCTTTCTTTAGGTGTAGGACTCAAATGGTGAGGACAGAGAAATTATTTTCTCTGGCTGCTCCATATTCTTGGCTACATTTTACAAATAGGCTGTGAGAGATGAAATACATCCTCTAGCTGGTTTGACAGTCTCCCCAAAGGTAGGACAGACTCTGTGACCTTTGAAAGTTAATTTTCATCTCAAGATTTTACATTCCAATTATGTCTGATGGACTGTTTAAATAAATGATGGTTTTTCCATTAGGAAAGAAAATTGACTGGAATTCATTCTATTTGAGCTGCAAAAATTTGAAAATAGGTCAACTCTTAATTACCCAGGGTAACAGGGAACATCTTGGATGGATTATCTCAAACCACAGGTAATTAACAAAATGTGCAAATTAGGCACTGATTCATAGCATTCATTAAAATTTACATTTAGACTACTGCTTAAGCAGCATACATTTGTAGATGAGCAAATCAACATGATAAAAATAATTTTAATAGGGATACAAACATTTTGAATAAAATGTATCATTGGAAATAGCACCAAAGTACTGGCCAATCTGAAATATTTGGTATACAGTTCAAAGCCTTTATCTAGAGTTCCACAGGACATTTGACAGATTTTGTTGTCTCATTTTTGAAAAAGCGAGAGAGATCAACAGAAGCCTTTTATAGCTCAGAAGCCCTGCTGCTTCATCAAATGCTGGGCTCTTCCCTGCATGTTAGCTAGACTCTCTTTCTCTGCTTCATATATGTCACAGAAGAGCTAATAGCATAGAGATTGGGGAAAATGGGGAAGTGAGAAGGAGAAACTTGAGCTATAAATGATAATAGGACATTCCTACACTGATTATGGAAATTAAATTGTAATGCCAATCTTATTTATTCTCAGTGTTTCAAAAAAGTACCTCACAAGCTGGGCATGGTGACACCTGTCTGTAATCCTAGCCCTCTGCAGATGAGATCAATGGATCACAAGGTCAAGTCCAGTCTGGGCAAGGCACCAATACCCTGTTTCAAAAGAAAAAAATCTTTAAAAATACCCCCCCCCAAAAAAAAAAAAGAAAAGAAAAGGCTTGTTATTCTACCAGATCTTAATGTATTACCTTTTGTTATTCAAAAATTGTTTGCTGAAATAATACATGCTAGAGCATTATATTATTATACATTATGTTTACTGATTTTTAAAAATTGTGTTCCCACTACTATACTGGACACTTTTCAAATTTTATCTCCTTTCTTCCTTATTTTCCAGCCCCATGCATGAGAACTGCTCTCATTTAGACTCAGAGGAGGTCACCATAGCATATGACTGACTGGACTTAAACACAGGTATGCATGATGTCAGCACCCTTCTTTCTAATATGCCTGTAGTATTCAAAATTGCCCCTTTCTATTCCTAATTTGCCACCCTTAGGAAACCTCAAAAGTCAGTAAATTGAGTTTTAAAGACTTTTGAAATAGATTCCTGGGTCTCAGTCTGAGAGACTCTGATTCAATAGGGCTGATGCGAGTCTAGAGAACTTACATTTTGAATAAAGAAATGCATATGCTGTGGCCACACCTCTGTAAAAAGACCTTTGTTACTTGACATGAGAGGAACAGAATTAATTGTAACTGTGGTTCCATGGAGAGAGAAGCCAATGATTTACATAAATTGAGCTTCATAACTGGACTTCCTGTTTCTGATTTCTTCCGTTGTTAGTTTTCTTACTGGAAGCATCCGGGGAAAGCTTTCTTAAATAATTCAAGGATAATATCAGATAGTTTATTTAAAAGTCTCCCAGCTATACCTCTTGCTTGATGTGATTCAAGCATGTGAGACCATTTGGGTTGATACTATCACACAAAATTATCTGCTGATGTGGAAAGGCTGCCTGGCCCCTGTGCCCTATCTCACGTGGGTGTATGTTTGTATTCTAGCTGGTGTATGGCAGCCTGATGTGCACATTATCAGTGCTGGGCACCAACTGGTCTACCTCTTTCACCGATTGCTCTGAACTGTTCTCTACCTCTAGGCATTCTAATCATTCTCCAGTATGTACACAGGTGGAGGTTAAGGAACTTGACTCAATGCATATTAGGAGCCAGTGGAAAAAACCATTATTTCATTTGCTCAGTAATTCTGGAATGCATTTTACATAGTTCCTGAGACAGTTTCTGGGATGACTGGCCTCACTGGCTTACTAGCAACTAGCTTAATTATGCTCCTTTGTATTAATCTTTGTCCATTTCTTGGTTGCTCATACCCCACAATCCAATTACTTTACAAACACTTGAGATTCAGAAGGGACATTTTAGATATGGTAAGCGTTATGTAAATTATTGCTTGTAAGCATTAATTATCAACTGCTTTTTAAAAAATGAGCCCAATATTTTAATATTTGTACATGTTGCACATCACTATGACTGAATGCTATTTTCAGAGCATATTTCCTATTACTTTATCTCTTTCTCACTCAAGCAAGCCTGTTATAAGTTTGTGAAAGTAGTATCAGTATGAGACATTTTAAAATTTACCTCAACTTAGGGATAGCATTAATCATGCGTAGATCATACTATTTGATCAAGTTCAAGTTTCTTTAAAATAAATATTAATACTTGATAGCTGATTAAAAAGTGTGGTGATATTTTGGTTGAGTTTTGGTCTAAGCAAATAGATCCAGCTTTGGAAATGGAATTCACACTAATATTAGTTTTTTGTGGTCTGCCTCCTACTGTGGTACTACAAATTGAACTCAGGGCTTTTGCTTGAGCTACATCTAACATTTCTCTTTCTCTTTCTCTTTTTTTCCATTTTGAGATAGGGTCTTACTAAGTTACTCAGTTCCTCAGGTTAAGCTTGAAACTGTGATCTTCCTTGCCTCCAATTCCCAGAGTGTTGGAATTATCGGCATGCATCCCCCACCAGAGTACTTAAACAGCATAAGTTACCTACTTGTAAGCAATCACAAGTTTGTGCTAGCGAATACAAACTTTCTACCATTCTGTTTTTCTCAAAAAACAGTTCAGAAATGTTCTGAGGAGGGTGTCTCATTTGTAGTTTCCCACCCACAAAACTGTGTCTTTTTATGAGAAAAGGAAGAACTTAATTTGAAGAACATTGCATAAGATACCTGCCAGTACTGTCTGAACTGTCAAGGTTCACAAAAACAAGGAGAAAACAAGAAATTGTGGTAGATGAGAAAAGCATGAGAAGATCTAAGACTAAATTTGCACTGTGTTATCCTGGATTGGCCAGATCCCTTTTCTCTTTCTTATTTTTTAGACTGCAATACTATGAATTAAACCTAAGATTTTGGGCATGGTGGACAAATGTTCTGCCTCTGACTATGTTCCCAGCTCAAGATCGGATCCTAGAACAAAGAATATTAGAAAGTTGGTAAATTATGAGTATAATATTGGGTTACTATTAACTTCTTTATTTTTCATAAACTTACCATGTTTTTTATAAGATACTAACTAACATCAAGAAAATCTGGGGGAAAGGAATAGTATGTGGAAAGACTTTACTATTATTGTAAATTTCTTGAAAATTTAAAATTATCTTAAAACATATTCCAAATGAAACAACTCTAGCATCCTGGATATTGGCTCATGTGGGCAAAATCTTGCCTATATATCTATGAAAGAAGAGTGAAGTAATTGAAAATATATGGCAGCTATATTTAAATATATATTACAAAAAAGACACATTGCCTTTAATCCACTCAAAAGAGTCCCCCTCACTTTGAATACACTGATCCCATGGAAGTGCTTTCCCACAAATATCCTTATGGGGTGTGATAAAAAAAAATATAGTGAATTCGGGCTGAGGATTTAGCTCAGTGGTTCTGGCACCTGTCTTGCAAGTGCAAAGACCCAGTTCGATCCCTGGTAACCACATACAATACTGGGTGTGGAGACTCATGCCCAGCAGCAACCTTTTGGTAAGAGGCTTTGCCAGAAAAATGTACTGAATTGTGAGAAGCTCTTAAAATAGTCCCTGTTCAATGCCATATGGAGCCTGAAGTGCCACAGCAATGTGGGGCCACATTTCAAGACCAAACCACCCTGAAGCAGGTGACTAATTTATTGTTCAGATAGGGTGCTTCCTAGAGTAAAGGGGCTTCAAGAATAGAATGTATTTGGGCCAGGGATTTAGCTCAGTGGTTCTGGCACCTGTCTTGCAAGCTCAAGGGCCAGAGTTCGATTCCCCGGTAACCACAGACAATACTGTGCGTGGAGACTCACGCCCAGCAGCAATCAGTACCGCATATCACAGTTCCGGGGGTGGTGGCTCATGCCTGTAATCCCAGCACTTGGGAGGCAGAGGCAGGAAGATTACTGTGATGTGAGTTTGAGGCTGAGCTCAGGGCCAGCCTGAACTACAAAGCAAGACCCTGTCTCAAAAAAAAAAAAAAAAAAAAAAAAAAAAGAATAGAATGTATTAGAACAATACTCTGAAAAACAGGAAGCTGTCATTTCTCTGCACCTTAAACTTAGCTTTTCCACTGATCTCTTTTCAGTGTACTTTCTTCCTTCCAGAATATTTGTGCAAACTGAGTGGTCATTGATTGCATCCATTTCTTGCTGATATGCAAGATGATAAATTGTTCTATTATATGAAGATTTTGGAACTTGTGTCTTTGCCTTGTTGTTTAAACTTATTAATGGGGAAATTCAGGCTGGAAGGAAGAAAAATGAGCAACCCAAGGAGATATTTGGGATCTAGGCATAAACTTTTTAGTCACTTTCATATCCTCCCACCCAGATATCCCATGTTAAATAGTCACTGACATATAAAGCCTAGTATGATGAATTCCATACAATTGCTTGTCAAGTTTTAAGTTGCTAACAGTATACCCTACAAAGAAATTTCTGCGTCCTTCATCTGCACAGGTGGTGATCAAAAATATATACAAAATATAAACAGTCCTGAAACAAAAGTGGTAAATTTTAATAAAAAAAGTTACAAGACATAGCATACTGTAAATATGTGTTAGAGAAATTAAGGACTAGAGGCCAGGCATGGTGTAACCTCAGCACTCGGGAGGCAGAGGCAGGAGGATTGCTGAGAGTTCAAGGCTAGCCTGAGCTACATAATGAGTTCAGGGCCAGTCTGACCTACAAAGTGAAACCCTGTTTCCAAAAAAGAAAGAAAAAGGAAGGAAGGAAGAAAGAAAGAAAGAGAGAAAGAAAGAAGACATCAATTTAGAACTGCAGGATGTAGAAAGTGGGGAGGTAGATAAGACCTATGTGGAATGGATGTTACTGACTGGTAGGGGATTGGGAAGGGGACTCTTGGACACTTTCAGTCTATATATGGTGAAATAAAAAAATCCACTTTTAAAAGGTGGTTTATCAAATTTTATATAATTTCTACCACATTTTCCCATCAGAAATTAAGTTCACCTCAAGTAAACATTAACCTGTGAGACAGTGATCCTTGTACTTCTGTGTGTGTGTGTGTGTGTGTGTGTGTGTGTGTGTGTGTGTGTGTGTAATTACAAAAGGAAGTGAGCTATAAAGATGTCTGGTAAAGTGCTTTTGCAAAAGCAGTGCTTAGGCACAACTTAAGCGGCCTTGAGGATGTACTTTAGATTAAGGCACAAGTGCGGAGAGGCTTTACATGTGAATGTGTTTTGCAGTAAGTCTACAGCTGACTGCAAATGTATGGGAATTGTTATTCTGCTGTACGGATAGTACCTCTGCAGAATTTAATGAGCTACAGTAGGCGAGCGATTCCTTCTAATCTCTTGCTGCCTGGGACTTGTGCCTCCTCAGAGTCACACAACATATGTCTCCTCTTGTTTGAAAAACTGAAGGTGCCTTTCTGATAAACTTGTCTCCTTTGAGGATAATGACAGAGGGAGTGATTTTTAAGACATTTCCTTTGGTGCACCAATTGAATACTAACCTGCAACAGCTACCTGTTGCAAAGCTGAGAGGTAATTTGTCAAATCCAAGATCCACCTCAGGTTCCCTTTAATTTATTTTTGTTCTTTAGCATGAAGTTTGTCACACTGAGAATGTCTCAGATTCTCTCACCCACGTGTTTCTTTTACTGCTCAGAAGAAAAAATGATCAAACAATCTTTCTGTGGGTTCTTCCATTTGATTCCAAGGAAACTCTAACACATTTATATCATAATTAGATGAAATCATGAAAGATGCTCATACAGATCTCACCTGAGGTTTTCATCATATTTGAGCAAGTATAGAGAGCAGAACTTTTATAATCTCAAATGGAAGCTTTGAAATTCCACAGTGCTACGTTTATGTGCATAAACACTTGGTGAAAGTAAACCAGTGCATATCTCAGTGGTACTCGGAGGATTGGAACTTTTCTGGGAGCATGTATGAGTCTGTGTCTTATTGCAGGGCTTTAAGAATTACTGAACTCCCATGGTCTAAGTGCCAGTAGTACACTATAGCTATTATAAACTCCAAGTAACTCCCATCACGATTGTCCACATAGCTCTTGAGGTGTAATTCATTTAGTGAAAGAATACTCCCTATCTTTAATCTGTAACTTGTACACTTTGTGTTTTCACTGATAGCTTTGGTGGGCAGAAATCTACTTTTGAGTCTGATGGTGGATGTAAATAATGACTGTCTGCAGACGGCTGACACCTTTTGGCTTCCTTGACTCCCTTCCACAACCTGTACTCCACTTCAGGTTCTTACATTGAGTTCATTAAAATCTTAGAGAGAGACGTACCTTCTTACATTGTGCACTTCCTAAAGTCTCCTTTCTCAAGGAATGATATTTCAGGGGTGTTTTGACTTAGAACCAGATTTTGGAATCATCAGAACTTGACAGTGGCTCTTAACTTACCCCTATTGACCTAATTCTATTTTGCAACCATTGCTCATCTGACCATGCCCTGGGGCTCCTATTTTTTTACAGGCAGCCTTCCTTCTCTATTTTCAATCTCTGCTACACTCTGAGAGTTTGTTCCAACTGGTCCATGGGGCCATTCATTTGCCGCTTAGTAGAGTCTTTTCATTATCAACTACCTCCCTTGTTATCAACACCTTTTCTTTCAGACTGAACTCTTACAGTGATTTCTTTCTAAAGGTGTGTTTTCAGGCACCCTCTCCATCAGTTACCCCCTTTTCCATAATAAGTCTCTAGTTCCTGAGTATTGCAGAGTGAGCTTGTGAAAGCACCTTACTCCATTCCAGATGTGAGGCAGCTACCTCAGAGAACCTACATCAAAACAGGGAAGCAGAGATATTTGATACAGTAATTAACTCAAATGAGAAACAAATAGTAAGAAATAGGTTTTTAATTTTTAAAGCTGGTACTTAAAGTAGTTTTAATTACAGAGAAAAGAAAGGAGATAGATGAAAATTTACCTTAAAAATCTGACTTATTTGAGTCTCAGAGGCCAGGTCTTTAGACACTGGTGGCGATGACTCTTTATTATGATTAATTTCTTTTCTGAACTTGGGGATTTACCCTTCCTTGATATGGAAATATCATTAGCACTCCTCTGATCAACCATAATTAGGATAATTTTTTGCCTTGCAAATGAAATGAAAAGGGAGATTTTTTTCTCCTAAGGATAATTGGGTGAAAAATTGAGTAGTGAGAGGAATGAAGGAACGTGTTATAAGCATGTGTGTATGTGTGTGTGTATGGGGGGATGAATATACAAAACTAACAGTTTGGTGGGAAGATAAAAATAGTAGGTTATGGAACTACAGCTACCAATATATTATTATTGCCCGGAGGGGAGGGGGTGTCTGATTCATTCAATGTGTGCCTGAGTTACAGAAATTAAGAGAAAAAGATGACCAATGAAAAGTGAGTCTTCCTTATGCCCTTTTATGCCACTATGCCTCATTATCTTCTCTTGAAACGAGTGCTGTGTATTTCTGTTTCCAGAGTATACAAACATATATGCTTGTATGTGTCAATATATACACATATGTGTGTAAAATGAATTGTCTGGATGGATTTGTGTTTAATTGGCTTTATATTCTCATGGAGCAGAAGACACGGAGATGGTCAGTGAAACAATGTTAGGCTCTGTTATAAACCTTGTGAGAAGTACATTTCTTTGTATTTTGATCTTTCAGTTGTTACCATATATCATCATTGTCGTAGTTAACATAATAAAATGATGCTCCTCTTGACCTTATCCCTGTCTATCTGTTCTCTCTGAAGTTTTGAATGGCTAGTGGTACAGTGCCATCCTTGGTCATATTTTCAAATGTGCTGATCTAAAACCCTTTCCTTCTGCTTGGAATACAGTTTGGACTCTTCTTTCTCTCACTTTGGTGATTCTCTTCCTTCTTCTTGTTAGTTATTTTCATCATTTCTTATCCTTTTTATGTTCTTTTTTTGTAGTTTATTTCCTCATCTGGTGGAATACAACTGTCAATGATTTCTTCAGCAAGGGTGCTTAACAGACAATTTGACATGGGTAGAACTCTATGTGGAAAATAATTTCCTTTTAGACTTTGAAGGTACAAATTATCTTATACTTTTCATTGTTTTTAATAAGTCATCAGTCATTCTTAGGACCTTTTCTTTGTTCTTTTTTTCCTTGGTTTGTGATGGAGATTGAACCCAGAACATTACACACACTAGCCAGGTTCCTCCCAGGTGGATTCTCCGTTAAAAACACCTGAGCTGCCTTTAAGTTCCAGGTGGCTTATTTGATCGTTTCTGTGTTCTAGGTGTTTTCAGGGTTGTCAGTGATGTGCTTCAGGGAGTATTGTTAAATATGGTGACTTTTTAAACATGGTCATTCAGCTGTGTCAGTTCTGGGAAATATCCATGAAACATTTCATTTGTGCTGTCCTCACTTCTGATTTTGTTTCTGCTATTTGTTCTTTATTTTCTTTTAAAATTTCATTTCTTTATCTTATTACTTTTCTGCAAGGATTTTCTCAAATTTGTCTTACATCTATTAACATTTTCTAAAAACAGAAATCCTGCTATTGTGTTTTTAATTATTAAGGGATTTTTAAAAGTTGCTTCAGGCTGAGGATTAAGATCAGTGGTTCTGGTGCCTGCCTTGGAAGCACAAAGTCCTGAGTTCAGTCTCTTCAACCAATAAATAAATAAAAGGTTAAAAGTTGCTTTGCTTATCAGATTAGTAATCTCTCCTGTTAAAGCTCTGAGGATAACTACAAATTATGTTTTCAAGCTTTTTCACTACCTGCTCATAATTTGTTTTCTCTACCTTTTTATGTCCTATGTTTTAAGTTTTATCTTCCTTTCATCTTATTTCTTCAAATATTTGTTGCATCTCAGATGCCTGCTCAGATTGTGAGTGAGAGTCTAAACCTCTCACTGTGTGTGTGGGGTTTGATTTCACCGTGGTTGATTTGCTGTCTTGTCTTGTTACTTTTCTTTACAGTTGCTTTCAGTAGGGAGGTAGAAGTGTGGCTCCCAGAGCTGTAGCTAATTAGAATCGAGAAGTTAAATGTCTCGACACTTCATATGAAGTACACTTCTAGAACCTTAATTCCCCTCTGAGCACGGGACACAGTTCTTCAGTCATGACTGGATTAGCCCCTGGATCAGAAACTCTGTTACACCCTCCTGAAGACAACAGTGTAGGTGTCTACCAGTACTGGGAAAAGGTAGAAATCATTCATTGTACTCTGGCAGAAGGGGCTGAGTTGCTACTTACATAGCTGCGATCACATTTTCCTTATTTTAGGCTCTCTCTGTCCTCTTTATTTCTCATGTATCTACACGTAGCTGAAATTTATGGAGCAAATTGTTACATACACACACACACACACACACACACACACACACACACACACAATCTGCTTTTGCCATCACTAGATGCTTTGCTGAAAGTCTGAAATCAGTTTCCTCTCATGATCTGCTATAATCTGCTATCATGGCTGTTTTTTCATTCAGTACTTCTCATCCTTATATATTTATTTATTAAAAATTCTTACTGTAATTTGATGTTAGCTGAGGAAATAAAATTACATACATGCATTAAAACTTCCTTCTCAGTGGTCATTTAGGATGGTGAATTTATGTGATTTTTAAATTAAACATTTTAAAATAACACAAAGTATCTTATTTTTGCCATGTCATTGTAAATACTTGTGGATATTATAAGTTTATGTGCTTTTTAATGTTTTACTTTGTTTTTAAAAATAAAAACAAACTAACAATTATTTTTAATTTCGAACATTTTCTTGGCTGCAAGGATAGAAATTGCTTGAGGTAAAATAGGGAGAGCTGCAGTGTAAGACTGGACTCACTCAGTAAGTGTGCATGCTCTCCTAAGGATGATTTGGGGAAGTCGTTTGGAAACCGCTAGATGGTGGCCTTGACCAAAGTTGGCTTAGCTGTGACCCAGATTTGAACAACAGGCACGGTTGGGGAGTGCAGATATATCTGAGCTCTGGGGTGTCACACATCCTTTTCACTCCTCTGTGTCATGCTCATATAAAACATTTGTTACATTTTTAATTTATTGTATTTCTTTGATCCATGCCCAGATGCAGAATGTTTTTCAACTGGTACACAATTCAGCTGTTTGGGGATTTTACCTCAAAGGTCAAGAAGGCTTAGCTGTTGTAAATGTTATGTTTTACTCAGTAGAGAGACCTTATTAAATGTGTTGAGAGGGTTAATTTTGGGTTAATCATAGTCATAATAAATGTGGGATAAAAAATCAATCTGCAATTCTAAAATTGTTTTGGCGTCAGTCTTGTATTTTCTTCCATAATATTTTGTCCATTTCTACAATGGAGACAGGTTAGTGAACTGCCCCATATTTGAAAAATACAGAAGCTAAAGGCAATAAAAATATTGCTGGTACTGATACTGAGTAAGAATAGAAATATATATCCTTAAGATAAACACAACACACATGGGAGCCCAACCACTATCTTGGCAAATACTTAAAATGGTTTATTAAAAATTACATTTTAAGAAGATTATTGTTGATCTTAATTTTACTAGCTTTCATCTAGTTAAGTGCTCACTTAATTAAAGTTAACTAATGGTGATTTTTTTTTTTTTTTTTTTTGAGACAGAGTCTTTGTAGTTCAGGCCGGCCTTGATCTTACTTAGTAGCCTGGACCGGCCTCAAACTCACAGCAATACTCCTGCCTCTGCCTCCTGAGTGCTGGGATTGCAGATGTGAGCCACATGCTCAGCAATAGTGATTTTATATTAACACATATAGAGGCAGAAAGGGTTTA
>PVIR01042001.1:0-12475 GCA_004026965.1 Petromus typicus | reverse complement strand
TTCTTATCAGTCTAAAGATATGTGTTTTGGTTCTTTTTTTTCCTATTTATAGGTTTTTGGGGGCCGGGGAGTTAGCTCAGTGGTTCCGGCGCCTGTCTTGCAAGCGCAAGGGCCCGGGTTCGATTCCCCGGTAACCACATAACAATACTGGGTGTGGAGACCCACATCCAGCAGCAACCAGTACCACATACCACAGTGCTGGGCGTGGTGGCTCACGCCTGTAATCCCAGCACTCAGGAGGCAGAGGCAGGAGAATTGTGGTGAGTTTGAGGCTGAGCTCAGGGCCAGCCTGAACCACAAAGCGAGACCCTGTCTCAAAAAAAAAAAAAAAAAAAAACTATTTATAGGTTTTTTTCCTGTTTTTCACATTTTTTCTAAAGTTTGTTTTGGAATCTATCACTCATGTTAGAGAATTTCTTCAAATATATGGTGGGTCTTGGTGTTCTAACATATTTAACTAAGAAAGTATTTGTGCATCTTAGTAAAGTTTAGAGACTGAAAAGTTTTATCCTTGTATACTTAGCAGGACCTACTGATTTCATCATGCAAGATCTAAATGTCATTTTTTAAATTTAAAGTTTAATTGTTTTAAATTGATAGATAAAATATTTATTATATATAACATGGTATTTTGAAGTGTACATTGTAGAATGACTAAATCTAACCAAGTAATATATATACTACTTCTCACAGTGATCATTTTTGCAATGAAAATACTTTAAATTTACTCGCAGCATTTTTTCAAGAATTCAGGGGAATGAAGGCAGGGGATATAGTTCAGTGGTGAGTGACTGCTTGGCAAGTGCAAGTACATGAGTTAAATCCCCAGTGCTAAAAAAAAAAAGGAACATATTCTTAACTGTAGCCACCATATTGTGCAGTAGATCTCTTGAATTTATTCTTACTGTTTAAATAAAATTTTGTAAACTTTGGTAATGTCACTTCTACACACACATACCACCACCACCACCCTAACCTCTGCTAACCACAATTCTATCTTGTGCTTGTATGACATCAACATTTTTTTAAGATTTTAAATGAATGAGATCATACAGTTTTTGTTTATCATTGCCTAACTTATTTCACTTAACATAATGTCTTCCAGGTTCATCTGTCTTGCACAAATGATAAGCCTTCATTTTAATGGCTGAGTCATATCCATTGTGTATATATCAGATTTTTTTTTGTTATCCATTCTACTTTTTTTTCCTAAATGATAGGAATTGGCTGGGGATTTAGCTCAGTGATTCTGGCACTGCCTTGCTAGCATGAGGTTACAAGTTTGATCCTTGGTACCACAAAACAAAAAAGAAAGAAAGAAAGAAAGAAAGAAAGAAAGAAAGAAAGAAAGAAAGAATAATATTAAATAAATAAATAAAATGCTGGGGATCAAATCCAGCGTTTTCTTCCAGTCTTTTTATCCATTAATCGACATTTATCATTCTCTGTTTTGGCTGTTATGAATTGTGCTACAATAAACATAGGAGTACAGATATCTCTTTGACATAAGCATTTTGTTTTCTTTCATAATCTTTACTGGGATTTTGTGGTAGTTCTGTTTTTTGTTTTTTGAGAAACCTACATCATTTACATTGCTAGCAGTGTATGAGGGTTCTTTTTTCCCATATTCTCACCAACATTTGTTACCTTTTGTTTTTTTGGTAATGGCCATTCTCAAAGGTGTGAGGTGATATTTCATTGTGGTTTTGATTTGCATTTTCTTTATGATTGGTGATGTTGAGCATTTTTCATATCTTTTGCGCATCTTTTGCCATTTGCAAATCTTTTAAGAAAAGTCTTATCAGGTCTTTTATCCATTTTTTTGTCTTTATAATGCAGGGTCTCACTTTTTTCAGACTGGGCCTGAACTCATTATGTAGCCAAGACTGGCCTTGAATTCATGGTAATCCTCCAGCCTATCCCTCTGGAAGGCTGGGATGGATTACAGGCATGTACCACCACACCTACAATTTATCTATTTTTAAATTGGATGTTTTATTTTCTTGCTGTCAAATTAAATTCCTTAGTATTTAGATTTTAATCCTTACTACATATATAGGTTGCAGATATTCTCTTCTATTCCCTAGAATGTCTCTTCACTTCATTTTTTTTTTTTTCTGTACAGATGTTTTCTTTGCTTCACAGAAGCTTTTCAGTTTGAAATAATCTCATTTGTCTCTTGTTTTCTTTTGTTGCCTGTGCTTTTGTGGTCATATCCAAAAATCATTGCCCAAACCAATCTCCTGATTCTCATCCTTATCCTTTCCTCTAAAAGTTTCATAGCTTTGGCTTTCACATCTGTCTTTGATGCATACTGAGTGGACTGTGTTTTGGGGGTTTATTTTTCTTTTGAGACAAAGTGTCACTATGTAGTTCAGGCTGGCCTTGAAGTCATTACAGTAGTCAGGCTGGTCTCAGCCTCCTGAGTGCTAGGGTTACAGGCATGCACCATCATGCCTGGCTGAGTTTACTTTTATACATGGTATAAAATAAGCTTTTCTGCTTGTAGATAGCCAATTTTCCCAACACCATTTATATAAGAAACTATCCATTTCCCAATGTGTGTTCTTGGCACCTTTGTCAAAACTCAGGCTACAAATATATGGATTTATTTTAGTGTGACCTATTCTGTTCCATTGGTTTATGTGTCTGTTTTGGTGCTAGTACCATGTTTTTTGGTTTCTATAGCTTTGTAGTATATTTTCAAGTCAAGTATGAGGTGATATCTATCAGGGGCTGACAAGCCATCTGATGGAGGGTACAGCAAGGATAAGGAATAATAGACAAAAACAAAGGATTGTTTTAACAGGGGTCCATGATGGCCTAAAAAAATGGTCCAGGCTAAAGGATACTAGGACCTGGAATGTATCGGTGTTTATTGGTCACACAGCTTAGCAGGGATTGTAAAGGCAAACGTAGTGAACAGCAGGACTGAGGTTCTGATGAGAGCCAGGCTGTAACAGGGAGGAACAGTGCATTCCTGTGAAGGATAGGTTGTAGTTAACAAGCCACCTTCATTATCTCTAGCTAGCATTTGATCTGAGAGAATGGCTGCACAAGAGTCATAAATCCTCAGCCACAGTGTGGCCTTGCTTCCAGAGACACTACATTAACACTGACCATTAACATCTCAACTGTGACCATTGGCATAGGGAACTCTGTTTTCTTATGCCAGCTAAAGTTTCATCTAGCAAGTCACGTTAGGCCTAGGACAGACTCACAATTTAACCAATCACCAATTTATAAGTCAATGCTATAATACTTTATAGCCTGCCCAGCATGGTTTCAAGCTGGTCTCCTGCAGTGTCTCTTTTAGATGCTACGTGAGTGAGATCCATGTGTATATCACATTCTGTTAATCCATTCATCTATATCTATTCAAAGCCTCCAGCATTGCTCTCAGCTTACCGTAGCTTTTAGGGTCTTTTGTGATTCCATGAGAAAGTTTTTGGGGGAATCAAATTATTTTATTGAGGAACTTGAAAGTGGAGAGAATGGACCAGAGAAATAATGAAGAAGATAGCGAGGGCCAACATCCTTATGAGGGGTCTATTGTTCCAGTCTTACTGTCAAGAAATCTGGTGCTAGGACCAGGGATTTAGCTCAGTGGTTCCAGCACTTGCCATGCAAGCTCAAGGGCCCAGGTTCGATCCCAGGTAACCACATACAACAAAGTCAGGCATGGAGACTCACGCTCAGCAGCAATCAGAACCACATACAGAGTGCCAGGTGTGGTGGCTCACACCTGTAATCCCAGCACTTGGGAGGCAGAGGCAGGAGGATTGCTGTGAGTTCAAGGCAGAGCTCAGAGCCAGCCTGAACTACAAAAGTGAGACCCTGTGTCAAAAAAAAAGAAAGAAAAAAAAAAAGAAATCTGGTACTTTTGGTTGGAGGTAATCACATTTTAATAGCTCTCTCTATAAACTTTTACCCTAACTTTCCTATTTTCAGCTAATTTGTAACCCTACTTCCTAGTGATAGTGTCTATGATCTGGTTTTCTGGTGTTCTTTCCAGAGAGTAATTGTACTTCTTAGCTTTCTATCCTTCTGGTAGGTCTTAATTTTCTCAGGTCATTTAGGAGCTACCCATTCCAGAATTTGGTTGAAATCCTCGTTAATAAAGGTGTTCTTTCAAATTTTCCTTTTACTTGTGGCTTTAGAACTTTTCTATGTCTTTACTGTCATTTTAGTGCAGCTTCTGGGGAAATCAAAATAAATATGAATGAATACTGAAATTGCCACATTTAATTGGCCTCCTTGGTGTCTAGTTATAATACCAAAAATATAATAAGGACAGTGACTACAACGTATTTTCTCTAACTGGTTATTTTAGCTCAGTTTTTAAGATCTAAGTGCTAATGAATCCTCTATCTTGGGTGAAATTGGAATTCAGTGAATATCTCAAGAGATGGTGAGATACAAATGTGCATAGCTACCTATTGATGAAGTTATGGTCTAGTAGGAGTTAGAATAAGCAAAAATCCTAGTGATAGATTCCATAAAAGCTGTGTCATAAAACCAACAAGACAGTTGCATGTTTTGAGAAAGATCTGAAATTAATGTGAGGGATAATAGTCAAGATCTTTCACAAAATCTGCATCCTAGAGCCCTGGAATGGATATACCATGGTTTGACAAAGCTTACCTCATGTCTTCAGTTATCAAGATCGATCTATCTATCTGTCTATCTATCATATATGTGTATATTGTTGTTGTTTGCTTTTTGAGATAGGGTCTTGCCATGTAATTCAGGCTCATCTTGAACTTACTATATAGCCCAGGCTGGCCTCAAACTCATAGTAATCTTCCTTCCTCAGCATCCTGAGTGCTGAGATTAAATGTGTGTGCCACCATACACAGCTCTAAGATTTTATTGTAATTCTGCAAATATGAACTTATAAATGAGGAAGTAAAAATTGAAGTATGTCTGACTTTTTTCCTATATTTTTTCCATATTATAAAAGCCAGACTTGTACACTTTCTGCAGACTTAATACAGTAAAAAGTGTAAGACTTTGCCTTTCCATCAAGTACTCTTTTATTTATTTATTTATTTATTTATTTTTTTTTTTTGAGACAGGATCTCGCTTTGTAGTTGAGGCTGGCCCTGAGCTCAGCCTGGAACTCACATCACAGCAATCCTCCTGCCTCTGCCTCCTAAGTGCTGGGATTACAGGCGTGAGCCACCATGCCCAGCACTTCTTTTATTTATTTCTTTAATCAAAACCAAAAGAATAAACTTAATTGAAAGGCCAATTTGAAATTCTTCTTCAGTGAGTGAGGTCCTTCTGGCTTTCTGGCAGGCATAGTAAATGCTTTCTGAAGGTGTGTCTGAATGTTGAAGGGCCTTCGGAACCTTGGGGATGATGTGTCATCATGGCATACCTCCCATTCGGTCCTTCTTACTCCTGTAGCTCCACAAGATGAGGAAGAGGAGAAAGCTTGTTCAGAGGGGTAATAATTTTTCTCTTATTTTGGAAGCCCTAAGTGTGATATAAAAGCATGGCCTGATATTTTATCATATATGTCTTAATTATAGACCATATTAAAATAGAAAAATGTAAATCAGAAAAGGGAAATGTCTCATCCTAACAACAGTCATGTTTTAACATGTCTACTCTGATTAAGTTTTTATTTATTTATTTTTTTTAGGTTTTTTTGAGACAGGGTCTCGCTTTTAGTTCAGGCTGGCCCTGAGCTCAGCCTCCAACTCACATCACAGCAATCCTCCTGCCTCTGCCTCCCGAGTGCTGGGATTACAGGCGTGAGCCACCACGCCTGGCACTGTGGTATGTGGTACTGGTTGCTGCTGGGCATGAGTCTCCACACCCAATATTGTATGTGGTTACCGAGGATTGAACCCGGGTCCTTGCACTTGCAAGACAGGTGCCAGAACCACTGAGCTAACAGTATTTCATCTTCTTCGATTTACTTGGGGTATTTTGATTTGCATGTTAATGGGTAAGGTTCCTATGATACTTGTATGGTTTATCTAAACAAAGACAAAACAAGATTCTATCTTTTTGTAGAAACCATATATTTTTCATACTAGTTGTCTATGTAATACATAGTTTATACCTTATTTACTAGGATAGAAGATTTGTCAAGTATCCACTTGACCCTTACTATAAGAAAGCTAAATATTGTTAATATTTTTTTAATTTAGTTAATCACTTTAACTTTTTGTTTGATTGGTTTTGGGGGGTTTGTTTGAGACACGATGTCCCTAGGTAGTTCAGGCTAGCCTTGAACTATCACTTTTACTTTTAAGATTTGAGACGGATATGGTAGCACACATCTGTAATCCAGTACTCAGAAGATGGAAGCAGGAGAATTGCCATGAATTTGAGGCTACCTGGGCTACACAGCGAGACCTTATATCAAAAAGAAAGATTTAGCAGACTTGACTTCAGATATTCTAAATGTAAACTTAGTGTTTATGAAGAAAGACAACAAAATGTACTTGGATTGATTTAGCTGTCAAATGCAAACTCTAAGTAAGGTATCTGTCATTCAAATGCAATCTTTCCATTTTCTCATTGGTGTGCTAAAAATAAGCACATGACTTCCCAGAAACAAAGTACAATGTATGTCCTAACTACAGAATCTTCAAATCAATATATGAAATTAGTTCAAAGTATATTTTGCCAATTTTTGCTCACTATGAAATAACTTTTCTAGCTGGGCATGGTGGTGCACACCTGTAATCCCAGCCCTTGGGAGGCTGAAGTAGGGGGTCACCCTTGAGTTTGAGGCCAGTGTGAGCACATAGTGAGTTCAAGTCCACTGTAAACTCCATAGTGAGACCTTCTCTCAGGAAAACACACACACAAGAAATAATTTCCCTTTTTCAAAGCTATTTCTCTCCCACCCTATATCCCATTTATTATAACCTTGGTGCAAATAGCTATTAATTTTGTTTGATCAAGTCTAAGCTTACAAGCAAGAGAGTTCTGTCAGCCACTAAGTGAAGTCTACAATAGCCTTATACCACCTATCACTAAGTTTGTTTATTTTGGGGCCTGGGATTTAGCTAGTGGTTCTGGCACCTGCCTTGGAAGTGCAAGGACCCGGGTTCAATTCCCAGTAACCAAGTACAATACTGGGCGTGGAGACTCACACCTACTAGCAACTTGTACCACATACCACAATGCAGGGCATGGTAGTTCCCACATGTAATCCCAGCACTCAGGAGGCAGAGGCAGGAGGATTTCTGAGTTTGAGGCTGAATTCAGGACCAGCCTGAACTACAAAGCAAGACCCTGTCTCAAAAAACTAAAAAAATTGATGTTTGTTTATTTTCAATCAACAGTTAATATAACAGTTGCTTTAGCTCAGCTGAAGGAACAAGGAAGGGGTAGACTCAAGACTCGGCTGCTTGGCTCTTGCCTGCAATTTTTACTGATAGCACCGATTACAAGAATCCCACAACCCACAACATATTTTCCAGGACTGAAATCTTCCATCATATTTCTTATTCAATATGTATGGATTGACCTACATAGTAAGGACCAGTCCCTGAGGTTATAGTGGAAAATGTACCTATACACTGTCCCCCTGGAGCTTACCGTTGAGTGGAAAAGACTAGTTTATAAAGCTAGTTGAGGGGGATAGCTAGTTTTTTTTAAGACTCTCCCTGGAACCATTTATTAAATAACTCATTATTGTCACTACTTTAAAAAGCTGTTATATACCAAGATTTCATATATTGATGGGCTGTTAGGATGAAAGAAACTAAGATTCCATTCATCTATTTGTATATACTTTTATGAACTGTAAAGCAGCAAAGTCAAAAACTTTATAATAAGCACCTATATTCCTATCACCTAGATTCTACAATTAATATTGCACTGTCATTTCACTGTTGTACATCACTTTATCCATCCATTAATTCATCTGGGGATCATCTCCTATTAAATCACAGAGACAAATGCACTTTTCCTTAGATACAGTGCTACACTTCTTAAATTATAGCAACACAGCAAGTTTATAGTCTCTGCAGTTTTCAGTTATATATCACAGAAATTTTAGTGTTTAAAGATGTGCTCCTTAAGAATATGAAAAATGACCAAAGCTAAGACCACCGTGCCTTGCCTAATGGGAGAGGTGATATAGCTCATGCTCCTCCTAACCCTAGACTCTGCCCTGATTATCTGTGTCCTGGGATCCTTAACACATACAAAAACTTAAAATTCCAGACTTAACTTCATGTTGCCATATGAGCCAGTTTAAATTTACCTCTGAAGGTGTACTGTTCCCTTGTCTCCTGGCTTTGGGAAAAAATATTAGTGGACTTTTAGGTATAGAAACATTCTATTTTGAAAAATCAGTATCTTTCTTTCCTTCCACCCCCTTTTCCTTCTCTTCCCCTCCCCCCCCATCCCTTGCTTCTTTCTCTGTACTGAGATTGAACCCAAGGCCTTTGAACTGACCCACATCCCTAGCCGTTTTTATTTTTTAGGACAGGCTTTCTTTAAGTTGCCCAGATTGGATCAAATGTGCAATCAGTCCTCTTGCCTCAGCCTCCCAGAGTGCTGAGGTAACGGGCATGAGCCACCATACCCAGCTTTCCAGCATGTTTCAAACATTAGTCTTTGTTTCGGTTTTTGGTGGTTTTTGCAGTATGGGAGTCTAACTGAGAACTTTGCAGTTGCCAGGCAGGTGTGGCACCACTGAGCCACATTCCTGACCCTCACATTTGTCTTTATTGTAGGGTTATATATTTGAACATTATGTTTTCTCGAGGATGTTTCTTTCTTAAAAATCGCTTTGTTCTTTACTGTCCTTGAACATTATCAGTTACTCTTGTAGATGTATGTGTGTGTGCTCTGTATTCTTGTTAAAGATCAAAGTACCTAGCACATCATAAGTACTCAATAAAAGTTAATCATTATTAATGATAAAAATGCTAGACTTCCAAAGATCACATAAGATGAAGGCTCAGACTCTTCACATTTTTGCAGGAAGGGAAGTGAAATCTTACAAGGTAGAGACAATAGGTATATTTCAGTTATAGATTATCAGAACATTATTGCTGTACCCTGTGGTTACTATGGTTTTTTAATTTCCCAGACACATAAATGCTAACTAGTGAGAAATTGCTGGTTGGTGATTCCTGCCTGAAAGTTAGGCTGCAGAATTCAGCACTAAGAGATGGGAAGACTCGAGGGAGTCAGAGAGGACGCAGGATTCCAGTTCTCAGTGCCTCATCCCCTTTCCTTGCTTAGCTGTTCTTCACTGGCTAAAACCCTTTCTTGAGCAGAGGGCTTTAAACCTAGTTTAAACAATTCGCTATAAACTACTAACAGTTTGAATTATTCACCTCTCCCAGGGAAATTAACATTTAACTGGAATTGAGGTTTAATTTAGTAAGGCTGTCTGCCGGAGTTGGGAACAGAAACGAAGAAGAATCTGGTCTAAGACCACAGGATCTAGCGAGGACTGGTGAAAATTCAATTTCAGTTTCTAAAACAATCCCTGTGGCAGCCAAACAAAATATGCCAGAAAACTTGATTCAGCTGTAGCTTGCTAGTTTGTAACTCGTAAGTTAAAGAAAATATGAATGTGAAATTAGAACTGTTCTCTAATGGTTATTGTAAACTATGTATAGGTGGGTCCTTCTCTTAGAAGAGGGAAGAATAGCAAATAGAGGGTTTTCTGGGGATGTGGTTTCCCTTCCCCCCAACTCTGATCTACGGAAACAGTCAAAGGCTCCCAAATGACTCTGGTTTCAGATCCCAGTTTGGTGTAATCACTTACAACAGGATCTTGAATTCTAATCATTTGACTGTTGAGAAGGCTCAGTGAGATAACATATAGTGACTGTCTCAGTACAGAGGACCCAGTACATTCAGTCAGCAGCTGTTGATCGATTCCTGAAGTGGCTGTAACTATGGTTATGTGGATATCTCCTCTCTAGTGAAGAATGTGGGCTTTGAGACAACTACTTAGATAATAAGTATCAGGAAGTAGGGAAGTCATTTTATATTCTTCCAAGAAGTGGTCTCCTTAGTTACGCAGGTACATGGATATATTCTCTTTGTCAACAGATAGAAGAAAGAATGTTAAGTTTCATTTCCCTCAGACATTTTGTTCTAAAACTGGGATCTATAAACAAAACAAAAATTTTCTGTGGTTATTGTTAAAGTCTTTTCCACTTGAGACACGCTTTCCTATTTTCTACCTCAGGTCAAACAAACAAATCAGTAAAAACAAGTAATGAAATACTTATCATTCTTCAAATAGGAAAATGCACAATGCTAGACACATTAGGAGAAATGGAAGCACAGAATGTAAGACCTTAAATTATCAGAAATTTTAAAACTTAATTCATTATGAATGTTCTTAGGCCCCTTTTCTTCCTTTCTCTGAATGTGGGTATAGGGTGTTTCTAAGATTTGGAAACTGCTGAACAATTCATTCTCCATCTTTAAAATGTATGGACTGTATGTGTGTAATAGAAGACTACATGCTGGCCACCCAGAGATACTTTATGTAACTGACATATAATACAACGTGAACGAACATTAGGGTCAAGGAAGAGCTAAGACTCAGCAGAGGTGTGGGCTGAATAGTGGAGTGGCTTCTGTAGGAAAGGAACGGTCCCAAGACCTGACAGCAGCCTGTTTGCCCCCTCAGGCTCCTCCCCTCAGCCTTAGCAAGAATTCTCTTCTCATCCTTGAGCCAGTTCTTTCCTGTAACGCAGGGATCCGGTCCTCTCCTTCTCAGGGCCTGGAGAATCCAGTGAGACAATGCAGTGAGTTCTCAGTGGGGAGCCATCGGATTCCCGTCGCCTTTCTCTAGTGTAGCTCGCAGTCAGCCTTTGGTTGCCACTTTCCCCACAGGTCTTTGTTCAGATTCAGGCTTGTTCTTGCCTGGACTTCTGTGGCGTCTTCCTTGCTGATCTCATCCCCAAACCATTCACTCTCTAGACTGCTGCTCAAACCATTTCCCACAGTCACTTACACAACAACTTAAGAGACTTGCAACATTTTCCCATCACTTGGCTTCCTTTTGTTAGGGCATTAGTGCTACGCAATAAAATGCATACATTTCAAAGTATTCGATGAATTTTGGTAATTGCATACAATTGTGCAGTTACGCCACTGTTATGACTCAGAAACGAGTGCTCCCATCTGTGCTGTTGTGGTTGGTCTGTCCTTACCCGCTCTGCTGATCAACTTTCTGCCACTATACTTTCTCAGGATACTTTCTGTCCCTGTGCTTTCTGTTACTTTTTTTAAAATTAAAGTTTAAAATTTTAGATTTACAGAAAAAGGTCAAGCTAATTGTGATATTGTGAAATATGTATTTGGTCCTCATCTTTATTTCCTCTCACATAGCTCCTCAAACCCTTGAAATCTCTACAGTGACAAATGCCTTTTGCATGACAGTGAGCTGATTAGAAGCTAGAACTCTCTAAAAAGACCCAGATATGACTAGAAGAGTTAAAACTTTTAACATGAATGCTCAACGTCCTGGGAGGTAAATGAGGTGAGATGGAGTTGATTTCCATTAGCCAGTGACTTAGTCCGTCATCCTTGCATCATAAAGTCTCTTTAAATCCCCAAAAATCCCAAATGGAGAAGGTTTGAGGCACTTCCAGATAGGAAGGGCTGGGCACCCAGGAAGGGCAAAAGAGCTCTGAGTCACTTCCCACACACCTTGGCATACACAGCTCTTCTGTCTGTGAACTTGAACCTTCCTAGCATGCCTTATAATAAATGGATAAATGTAAGTCATGTGTTTCCTGGGTTCTGTGAGCTATCCTAGAGAATTATTGGAACTAAAGGAGGGGGGGAGTTCTGGAAACCCCAGTTTAAAGCAGGTCAGTCACAAGTACAGGTGACAACCTATTATTTGCAGTTGGCAAATGAAGTGGAGTAGACTCCTATAGGATCTGACTTCATTTCTGGGTAGTATCAGATCAGAACTGGAGTATGGGACACTCTGCTGTTGTCTACTCTGGAAGAATTGCTTGTGAGGAGAAAATGTCCATGCATCTGATGTCAGAGGGTTGTGTTGAATGGTAAGACCAGGAAAAGACACTTTGGTTTTTCTTACCTTTCATGCTAGTATTAAGAATTTCTGTGTACTCCACACCGAGTTTCCCCTATTCCTAATGTTTACCTGAATATGGTATTATTTGTCACAGTTAAAAAGCCAAAATTACAAGTGATCTTCAACCAATATTTATTGTTTATTCATATTTCCTGAGCTTTTTTTTTTTTTTTTTTTTTTTTTTTTTTTTTTTTTTTTTTTTTTTTTTTTTTTTTTTAGGTTTTTGGAGACATGGTCTCGCTTTGTGGTTCAGGCTGGCCCTGAGCTCAGCCTCCAACTCACATCACAGCAATCCTCCTGCCTCTGCCTCCCGAGTGCTGGGATTACAGGCGTGAGCCACCACGCCCGGCACTGTGGTATGTGGTACTGGTTGCTGCTGGGTGTGGGTCTCCACACCCAGTATTGTTATGTGGTTAC
>PVIR01042000.1:0-12466 GCA_004026965.1 Petromus typicus | reverse complement strand
CCAAAAGCAGTAAATTGTGAGCTGGGGGTGGGGACAATAATGGAAGATAAAGGTTAAGTTACTCTGGTTTGTGCAGACCTAACTCACTGCTGGTTTTCTGTCTCCAGTGATGAGCTTTGTTCAGGAGGACAAGGAGTTTCTTTTGTACAGTATTGCTACTTTTGTTTTTCAATGCTTGGGATCAGACTCAGGGCCTCATGCACGCTCGACAAACACTATACCACTGAGTTACACCAAATTAAGGCTACTTTAATTACCTTCAGCTCAAAACAATCTCGTGTCAAAGTAGCATGTTTTAGGGTGACATATTCTGATTCCCTTCAAGTACATCATTTTAAGAAAAGTTGTTTTATTTTGCTTTTATTGTCCACAGAACACAAATTAGTATATACAAATCTAATTAATTATTTTGCTGAAAGAAGAAAATTCCATCTTTTATGCAATAAATACATAGTGATTTATGAAATATGTATCTATTTCGTTCCTAAACATCACAAATCCATCAATAGAACATCCAAATGTTCAATGAAGTTCAATCTGTTTGCTGTCTAGTTATATAAAAACCATTATTACACATCTCAAAAAATATAGTCAAAAACAAGAGCATATTGTCAAAGAAGGTAATATAATATATTTAATACTTATAAATATACTATGAGTAGCTTGATTTATAATTTTATGTGATTTAACCTGTTGTGTTTTGCCTGTTTGTACATTTGTCCTGGGTACTGCAAATATTAGGGACACAATTGTTCTCAGAACTTTCCTTTTAATTTTAGCAACTAAAAATGTTTGGATGAAGATCCTTAGAATAATTTTTATTCCATGTATGGTCTCAGTGTATTTTAGAAAAACTCTTATGATTTTACTGAATATCAGAATCAGGGCTCAGATATCTCAGCACTTTATCTGCAGCAGAAAGTCTGTGTTATATATTAATACCTGCGTTGAAATCCTGTCTCCCAAAACAACTATCTCGTT
The DNA here is from genome assembly GCA_004026965.1 of Petromus typicus. Lineage (NCBI taxonomy): Eukaryota > Metazoa > Chordata > Mammalia > Rodentia > Petromuridae > Petromus > Petromus typicus. The sequence goes on along the minus strand of PVIR01042000.1, from coordinate 11,485 downwards.
TGTAAGAATAGGTGAGTCAAGGGCCAGGAAGTAGCTTAGTGTTTCCGGCGCCTGTCTTACAAGCGCAAGGACCCTGGTTCGATTCCCCAGTAACTACATACCATACTGGGCATGGAGACTCACGCCCAGCAGCAACCAGGACCACATACCACAGTGCTGGGCGTGGTGGCTCAAGCCTGTAATCCCAGCACTCGGGAGGCAGAGGCAGGAGGATTGCTGTGATGTGAGTTTGAGGCTGAGCTCAGGGCCAGCCTGAACTACAAAGCGAGACCCTGTCTCAAAAAACCTTAAAAAAAAAAAAAAAAAAGAATAGGTGACTCAAGTTATAATCCTTTCAGGGAAGCTGGTCATCCATATCAAGGACACTTTGTACAGACTTCTATTTAAAACCCCAGACAGTTGCTCAATACAAATATTAGGCCTTGGGACCCTTAATATGGAGAAAGACCTTGAGATGCTTTATCATCTATATAATGAAGACATTTAGTTTTGTATTTCTTTTGTACTAAAAAGGAACTAAACTAAAAATCCAAAGGGATAAGGTTAATCATGTCATTATCTGACAACAGTTGGTCCAGACAGACAACCAACAATTTATTCTGCCTAAATAACTCATGTAAGGGCTGAGGATTTAGCATTGCAAACACAAGGTCGTGAGTTTGATCCCCAGTATTAAGAAAGAAAGAAACAAACAAACAAACAAAGCCAGGGATATAATACAGTGGCTCTGCCACCTGGCTAAGCACAAGGTCCTGAGTTTGATCCTCGCTATTGCAAACAAAACCATTAACTCTAATATACTATCCTTAATGTTCTTTTTTCTGCAGTATATCTCCATGTACAGCAACATTTTTTGACTTGTGCAAAAACTGTTCAGTAAAGATAATTGTGAATATAGGATTGACCAAAAATTAAGTAATCACACCACACCACACACACCCACTCCCCCACCCTCCACCCGCACTGGAGATCAGATCAAGACCTTGCACATTTGAGGCAGTGGAGCACCGAGCTAATCACTTTTTAAGAAGAGAAGAGACTGTAAGATTAATTTCAGCGACATTGACATGTGAAAAAAGTATGTATATCTTCAAATGAAGAAAACACTAAAAATGTTTCCTAAAGTGTTCTTTAGAATTAGGAAAATTCTTGTTCTCATGGGAGGTCTTAAGGAATCAGAGAAAAGTCGCATGGGTCATTCATTATATAGTGAAAGCAGAGAGCCCTCAGTTCTGGTGAAGACAGAGTTCAGGCGCCGGCACAGAGGGGAGGAGTAAATGGGTAAAGGGCTTTCACAGCAGCCATGGGCCATGTGGGGATGAGGCATAAAGAGATCTGACATCTCAAAACTCATCTCTGTCTGGCTCTGACTCCAAGTCTGTACTGTAATGCTAAACAACAGAAGGCTACACGAGCTTAGTAAAGTGGCCTTCACTCCTGAAACCTGTTCTGTTGCCTGTTTTCAAAATCTAACCATCAGACAAAGCACAAGATCTTTCAGTTAGCTTTCTTGAGAAACTGGGCTGAGTATTCTACCTCTAACTGTAATATTTTAAATTACAGTTAATCTCTTCTTAATGTAAGGTAAAAATATTTTAATTGGGTTAAGAAATACAAAATGTTTTGAGGCCAAATACCAAAGGGTATAGTCACAAAGTGTCACTGTGTTTACCCGATAATTGAGTCCTTTCCTATAACAGATGAATCTGTTTCCATCAGAGTGGAAAAATAAATGAAACAAAAAGCAAATTCCCTGCATAAAGGTTACATGAACTGTGTAGCCAGGAATGAGGTATTACCCTGAGTGTACTGACACCTGCTATTTAGTTCAGGTGGTTTTATTTCACTCTGCAAAGCTCAATCACCAGCATTTGTAAGTCTGACCGATTATAAGGAGCACTTTCATGTAACAACTGCACTCTATTCTCTGAAGGATAAGCAACACAAAATTGTAGGCAATCTGTGGCTAAAGAGGTAAATAAATATCTCTAAGGGTCTGTGAATAGGAATAGTATTTGAAGATGGAGAACAGAAAAAGAAAGTGGGCCTTTGGATTGTCTTGGCAGTTTTGATTGTCTTCACCACTTTCAAAGACCAAGTAGATACAAACTGCTATGCCTCATTTCCAACTCCTGTTCCAAGATGGATTATCACTGGGTCGAGACACACTTTCGTTTTTATGTGTCACTCCATTTCTTAAGCTCTGTGGAAGGCTTTGTTTATTGAGCTCCTACTATGTGCCTGGCAATGTGCTGGGTGTCATGGATTCAAAACTGAGCACGGTAAAGTTTGTGCTCTTCAGAAGCTGTCCTGGAGGAGAGGGAGTCAGGGGTTGGAGTCACACAGGAGAGCCACTCCTTAGGCTTCTGCACATTGAACTGAGGTGGGGAGCACCAGGCAGGATTACTCAGTCAGCCTGTGGTGTGTCATGTTTTCTTGATGGTGGGAGGGGAGGTGGCAATGGTATACAGGAAGCATAAAGAAAAGACCAGATTTTAAAGTCTTAGCCAGTGAATATAGCCAGATGAAATGCGGCAAAGGAGTGTGGAAGAGGCTTTTGGCAGAAGGGCCAGAATAAAGCTGGCAGAGACTGGTGAGTCATCGGATGGGGGCTGGGGCAGAGAGAAAAAGAAATCTCATAGGTGGGCAGATGGGAGCTGCACAGAGGTGGGCAGAAGAGTCAGCGTAGGGTTTTAATGAGCTCTTTTTCTTCCTGTCAGCTCCACTTTGGGGACTGTCCCTATCCTTTGTTGGTTGGTCTCTTTGTCCTCACTTAGGTCATGGCCTTATGTCATGGCTAAGCTTATCTCTCAGTTTGGCATGTTGGTAAATTGCCATCGCCCAGCTCCCTCCCTGCTGCCCTCACCCAGGCTCTCATTCTTGTTGAACCCCTTTGTTCAGTGCTTTTTGCTGCTTGTTTGGTTGATGTTATACACACCTAGTACCCATGTAAATTAAGCCTGGTTTTATATTCATTGATCTTTCTTTGCTAGAAAGACTGCAATTATTTGAAATAAGAGCTTAGATTAAAAAAAAAAAAAAGAAGAAGATTTCCAAAGAAGTAGCCAAGAGCTAAGGGCTAAGGGCCAAAAAAGCCAATAATAACGGTAGTGGCTTCAACAGCAGACGTGTGTTGGTTGCCTACTTCATGCAGTACTCCTGCCTTCTCTCCTTCATGATACAGTGCTTTGATTTTCCTTTTGGGAAACCTTCCTCCATATGTGTTTACCTAGAAGCTGACCCACTCCCTGGTTAATTATAACCATCACATTCTGTCTCCTTCACCATCCCACCATGCTGGGGACTGAACCCAGGGCCTCATGCATGCCACCCAGATGCTCCACCACTGAACTCTCTTTTTCCTCTATATTTCAAAATTTATTTTGAGGTAGAATATCATTAAGCTGCCCAGGCTATCCTCCTTGAACTTCTAATCCTCCTCTCTCACCCTTCTAAGTAGCTGGGACTATAGGCGCATGACACCGTGCTCAACATTCAGTTCTCTTATGCACGGATTTTGTTTTCAGGTCCTGGGGCTGGATACTTGCTGGAATCCTGTACCAAGTAATTCTAGGTGTGGACAAGGGACCATGCATTTCTTTGGGGCTGTTGGCAGCCATCCTGTGATCATGAAAGTTGCTGGTTACAGGTTGAAGCTGACACTGGAGAAGGCAGAGTAGAAACATGAAAAGAAACAGTCCTTGGTGACATGCTGGAGTCCCTAGTAACTGACAGCTCAGAAAATCTGAAATTTAGCTCAGTGGTTCAGAGTAACAGAGTGGTTCTCAGTAGCTCAGAGCTAAATCTGGATTTAGCTCAGTGGTTCTGGCGCCTATCTTGCAAGTGCAAGGACCCGAGTTCGAGATATTCCTCCCCCACCAACCACATACAATACTTGACATGGAGACTCACACGCAGCAGCAGTCAGCAACACATACCACAGTGCCAGGCGTGGTGGCTTACACCTGCAATCCCAGCACTTGGGGGGGCAGAGGCAGGAGGATTGCTGTGATGGGAGTTGGAGGCTGAGGTTAGGGCCAGCCTGAACTACAAGGCAAGACCCTGTCTCAAAAAAAGAAAAAGAGAAAAGAAAATCTGAATTTTAATGATACAGACTATCTCAAAATTCTGCCCTAACTCTTAGACCTTTCAAGCTCATCAATCAATACATTCTCGTTTTTTAGCTAATTTGCTATTTTTTGTTACTTACAGCATAAAATATCCTATGCTGTAGTAGCTACTACTTCTGAATGACCACTATATGCTGGGCCTTATAATGGGTATTGCACAAAGACTAATTCTCAAAACTGAACCAGGCATGTTGATGCATACCTGCTATCCCAGCACAAGTGCAAGCCCAGCCTAAGCAATTTAGAGACTTAAGGACAGCCATTCTCAAAATACAAAATAAAAAGGGCTGGGCATGTAGCTCAGGGCAAAGCCCTGAATTCAATCCCTAGCACCACCAAAAAACAAAACTAAACTAATTTTTAAATATAACTAATTTTTAAATATTTTATATCCTAAAATATTTCATACATATATGATATCTTATACTATATATATTATATCAAATTCCCATTTTAATCATTTTAAAGGGCATAATTCTGTGCCATTAAGTATATTCACAATGTTGTGGAACCTACACTACAATTTCCAACAGTCATCAAAATTTCCAACCATATTTTGAAGTGAGTATTAATATCTTCATTTACTAAAAAGGAAACTTCCTCAGAGAAGTTCATTACCCAAGTCAGACCACAACTTAAGTGCTGTAGTTAGGATTTAAAACCAAGTCTTCACCACCAAAGGAAACAGAGTATCTTGGTCAAACTACCAGCTCCGAGTCCACAGCAGGAAGCTTAAAATCTCAAGATGCAGTAAAAAGAAATTCAGGTCAGAAGGTTAGAAAGGGGCTCATGGCCGGAGATCTGAAGAATATCTGGTTGTACCTGCTGACCCTATTCTGGTTGTGAATCCTTATCCTGTCCACATAGGATCCTGACATAAAAACTTATAATAAACTATATTTTAAAACAAAAATACCCTCAATTTCATCTGAAACATTCATTACCATAAGAAAGTTGATGTGTATCAGGAGGAAGACACATCCTGTGTTGGGCCTGGCCTGTGAATGAGGTAGGTGTGTCCTGACCGGAGAGCTCCAGTTCCTTCTTGTTAGGATTTCAGGCAGTGCCACCCCCACTCCCGTCAAGTCTCTGACCTGTAGTCTATCCACCTCGATGAGTATCTCAATTGTTTACTTTCCTTAATAAGGGTTTTTAACTGAGGCTATTAAATACTACGGTGTTTAATCTGGTGATCTTTTTTTTTTTTTTTTTTTTCAAAAGTCTGACTCCTTTCATTTGTGATCCTAGGTAAGTGGTAGCTTGAAGAGTTGTACTTATACAAAAAAAAAAATAGCTCCCTAATTTTCTATTTCCAAAAGTATAAATTTCCACATGTCTGAGACTGTCTTGAAATGTTAGGGGGTGAAGAGTTAAGAAAAAGGATTGGGTAAGACTCCCTAATTACTTCATACTCCAAAACCTGGACCCCACATAGACCCCTTCTCCAGCTGTGTACTGAATGAAAACAATAACACTTTCTCAAAATTATTTTATATATAAATATGCATGTTGGTTTTGATTCACTCACAACCCACTGAATGGAAATAACAGCTGGGTGGGACCCATGGAACCAGCATCATCTGACATGCGTGAGGTTTATGGCCCCGGTCTCCAGAGCAGCCTTCAGGGAGCAAATATCTGTCATCTTGTTGCTTAGTCTGGTGATAGCGAAGTTTCTTTTTAACAAAACACAGAGAAGTGGACGTTTCCCTCCTCTTGTCAGTTCATGCTCCTGTGCTCCTCTCCTCCCAGAAGGGGCTGTGGCAGAGGGGAGCTGGGCCTCACTGTGCCCAGGGCAGCAGGGCACAGAGAGGAGGGTAGGAGCAGGCTGAGAAAGGACCGACTTGGCCGCACGGGAGCCTTGGGAAAGGAGTCATCTGGCGTCCCTTCATACCAGTATTCTTTAAATAGCTAAGGACAGAGAAAAATTCAATTTCTATGAATGTAAAAGGTATAGCTCTTTATGGTCAAACTAAGAATTTATTACATGCACTGAATGTAACATTGTTTCTGCCTCTTAGAAATTGTCTTTCATTTCACAGCATTTTCCTGACTTGTAACTTGAAAAGCATGTTACATACTTACCAAGCATACAGGTAAATTATAATTGTAAAAACTTGCTCAAGTTATATTTACAAGTTCTTTGAAAAAAAAAAAAAACAACTAGTTTTTATGTCATAAAAACAGTTCCAACATTTCAAAATTCTTGTTCTTTATTTTTCTTTTGGAAATTTCTTAGCAAACCTCTTAAAAGACATGCCCATGGCTTAAAAAGTAGAAAATAGCCATCTGTCCTCAAAAACAATGTTAGAAATTTGGGTTTAAATTCCAAACCTAGCTAGACAAGGTGGTGCATGCCTGTAATCCTAGCACACAGAAGGCTGAGGCAGGAGGATCACCATGAATTCAAGGCCAGCCTGAGGTATACAATGAGTTCAAGACAACCTGAATTATAGAGCAAGACCTCATCTCAAATAAATAAATACATCAATCAGTCAATCAAAGCCAAATAAATAAATACATCAATCAGTCAATCAAAGCCAAATCCTACTAGCCTCCTTCTCCCAATCATCTTCTTTCAAGGAGCATTTCCCCAGTATCCTCCCCAGTGAGAACCCCAGTGAAGTCATGGCTGGGTAGAGAGTGGGAATTCACAGTTAAGCCTTTTACTTTTCCAACTAAATTTTGGACCCCTCAAGTATGCCAAAAGAGAAGTGAGACCAGGGATTAGAAAACCACTGAAGGGGCCAGGGATTTAGCTCAAGTGGTACCGCACCTACCTTGTGATTACAAGGGCCTGAGTTCAATCCCTGATACTGGAAAAAAAAAAAAAAAATGAAAACCACTGAAATACAGAGGTACTGATAGCTGAGCACAGTCCATCTATCTGACCAGGTGCCAGATGAGGCTCACTTGCTAGAACCACAGAGTGAGAAATAGACAGGGTAGAAGAGGAAAATGGAGCCTTCTCAAGAGAGAACTAACTACCTCTTGATTTGCTGACTACCTGGGAAGAAATGTGCTCCGAGCAGTGGGAAATTAAAAACAGACATTAGGACCTGTCGGGGGAAAAAATGAGTGCACTTTAATATCACAAAATCACCAGTGTCTCTGATCAAACTAGTCAATTCTTCCAAGTAGTAGAATAAGATGGTAGAGAGATGGACAGAAGCTTGGATGGAAGTGTTCTCCCTATGCAGTCTGGCATAAATGCAGAGGGAGGTGCTAGATAATTCCTCACCCCTGAACCATAGTATTTTCTTTTTAACAGTTGGGCCTAATAATCCAATACTCGCGCAATGAAGACTATTCAACTAAGAGAGATTAGCCACAACTTCAGTTACTAGCTTTGATCTTTTCTGTAACTTCCTAGGACCACTGAGATGCAAGTTATATTCTTCTTCCCAAGATTTTCTGTCATAGGTCAGAAGGGGGACAGTCATTAAGCAATTTAACTTCAAAGCCCTGTACTGTAGGCCAAATACTCACTCTCTACTGTTTGAAATCATGCTATTTATATTGTTCAAAACTGGTCAACAGAAAAGATTAAAGGTCCAGATAAAGCAGCAAAGGATAGCTTAAAGTTGAACAAACTTTCCCATTATAAAGTACCCAAGGTAATTCAAGTCCCAAACAAATTCCTCTTCTTACTATAAACTGAAATCCCAAGGTCTTAAAACTTGACACTCTTTCTCCGTTTTTGTTTTGTTTTGTTTTTTTCCAATTTTTTTCAGTCTCCACCCAGAGGGTTCTCCCTCACACACCTGGGGGGTTGGGGACATTAAGTGACTACTGCATCTTGTTCCACTGTGGCAGATACAGCACTTTCATAACTTCACAACTGAAATAATCCACTCAAACCACTTGTATCCTACACATGTAGAAGCAGACATGACTCCAGCAAAACAGTATTTTGCTAGAACCTAGAGTGTAGAAATGTGCTGCTATTTCCCATCAAAAACTGTAGCACACTTAAGTGTTTTCTAGAAGAAAGGAATGCCACAGAGGTAACAACAGATAAAGAGAGAATATTTTGTTTCTCCCTTCCTGAGATGCCTATTTGAAAAGTCCTGTTTTCCAACTACCATTTGTTAATTTAAATTCATTTGGGATAAGCTTCTCATCCAGCAGTTAACTGCAACACCACACGTTCAGGAAGGACATAGTTGACTTTCTATAAAACACGGCCTCTTACATGCACACCCTCATCTCTCTCCCTAGGAACCCTCATCTCAGGCTGGGGATTTAGCTCAGTGGCACAGGGCCTGCCTGGCAAGTGTGAAGTCCTGAGTTCGATCCTGATACCAAAAAAAAAAAAAAGGAACCTTCATTTCTTCATCCATCTCATCCCATCCAAAGCTACAACAGCAAGTCCAGCTGGTCTAAGAGCAATCTCCTCACCTTTGCCAGAGAATAATTCAAGAATGGGCATAGGGCCTGATTTGTTTCAGACACACACAAGGAGGTTGGCCATGGAAAGATCTCCAGTAATGTTTACGTCATTCCCAAGTCTCCTTTCTTTTCTTGGTATGCTTTCTATGTTTTGAATATTTCTCTTTCAATTTTCCTTTTGAGTTTGGTGTTTCTGGCCTGGAAACAATACTGAATTGATCCCGAGTTCTGTCCAGCGACAAAGCTCGCTCTTGCACAGATGAACTCAGCACCTCCCACTTGAAAGAGACATCCCCTGCAGTGCCTGCTTATGGCTAATTTATTCTGGGGATTTGTCCATCCCTAGCAGGAAAACAAGATTCTTCTGCTGTTTTTCTGAAACAGGGTCTACCGGGTCTTACTGTTTAGTTCAAGCTGGCCAATCTGGCCTTGAACTTTCAGGGCCATCCTCCTGCCCTCCCGAGTGCTGGAATTACAGGTATATGTCACCAAACCCAGTTTCAAGACTTTTTAAAGTTAAGATACATTTGTCACCACTACTTCCTATTCTAGAACTCCTTAGGTCTCGCCAGCCTGGAACTCAGCAATCCTCGTGCCTCTGCCTCCTGAATGCTGAGATTACAGGCATGAGCCACCACGCCCAGCACTGTGGTAAATGGTACTGATTGCTGGTGGGTGTGAGTCACCATACCCAGCACTGTGGTATGTGGTTACCAGGGATCAAACCCAGGACTTTGTGCTTGCAAGGCAGCCACTGGAACCACTGAGCTAAATCCCCAGCCCCTCTTTAGGTCTTTTAACCCTTGACCTAAATGCGTCTTAGCTAGGCAGTTGCTCTCCATAGATTCCTGAGTCCTAAGCTGCTACTGATGCTTCCAAAGGCCATTATCTCAGAGCACAGTGGGGTCTGTGTTCTCTGATACATGGTCATCCCCCCCAAATTTCCTTCCCTTTAGTGTTCAGATTCCTTGGCCCATTAGAATTTTGTGCTGTGGGTGTGGTGGTGAATTCTTGTAACCCCAGCATGCCAGAGTCTGAAGCAAGACTACCATAAGTTTGAGGCCAGCCTGAACTACATACTATGACCCTATTTCAAAAAAAAAAAAGAAAGAAAGAAAGAAAAGAAAAACTTGTGCTATCGTGTACATTACTTTCTGCCACTCCTTTCTCTACACTTGTTCCATATCTTTTTATACTTTACTACATTCAAAGAGGCCCAAATGAGTGCTTAAAATTTCTTAACTTGCTACTTTCTTAAGGGGATCTAATTCTTCATCTGACACATACCTTCAATTGCTGCCTTTCTTTTCTAGGCTATCTGTGCATTTGTTTCTTGTGTCTACCACAAGGTCCTCAGTTGAGGACTGTTTGAGCGGAAAAACCCACACAGGTCTTCTCCCATCAGTTCAACCCACATCCAACTGGTACCAATTGTTTTGCCTCTTTGCTTAGGAGTTGTATTTCTTGTACCTAGTTAAAAACTCATACTGCTACTCGTTTTCCAGGCATATTTCCTTACAAAAGCATACTTGCTTTCCGACATAAAATACCCTTGCAGTCTTGAAATGCATCTAGTCTTCAACACCACAACCAGCAAAGGCAATAATAATAGCTAACAGTTTACTCAGTCCTTCCTAAGCACCAAGGACTATTTTAAGTGCTTATAAGTATTAATTTACTTAATACCCATGACAGCTGTATAAAATGACTATTATGAGTCCATTTTACAGATTCAGAAACAAGCACAGGTTAAGGAGTTTGCCCAGGTAAGTGGCAGAGCTCCTCTTGGTCATTCCCTTTCACATCCGCCCACACTTCTGTCCCCGACTACGATTTTCATAACACAACAGGCTTTTATCATTTTGGTCCCGTCTTCTCTCAATATTTAGAAATTGGATTTGCCTTTTAAAAAGCAAACATAAAGATTTACAACTATCTATCATAGCTCAGCCTAAATCTTGAACATAATTAATCTTTTTAATAGTACAGTGTCTGTATTATTCTGAAGGGAAAAGTATTAAAGTTAGATTCTACACTTCTTTAAAGATAACCTCTATTATGGGTAGCACTTGATTGTATGCTTACCAGATTTTCCCACATATACATTAAATCCTTAGTTCTAAGTTAATTTTCTCTACCTAACTGATAAAATATTATCTGACATGTACTAAAGAATGAATTTTTACAGCTTAGTGAGATAAGTCATTCATACTCTAACAAGGATATTTTAAACTGAGCTGGTTATTCCTGTAGGGAAACCATATTCAGATCAAACTAATTTCTTAAATGACATAAAAGGAATGAGCAGCTTTGAGGTGTCTTATGTAACTGACTGAGTGCTACCAGCTTGGAAGTCGATGGAATGACAGAGGAAAGGGAAACTGAACCTTTGAAATGGCAAAAATTATAATTTAAAAATCACAGTAAATATCACCTGCCAGGAATTAAAATGATTAAAGAGTTTATTTTTCCACACTCCTATTGTGATAGATTTTATAAACAAATAATTTTAAATACACTAACCTGTTAAGCACCAGTAATTAGTTGGGAAAAACAAACACAAATGTTCTTAAAGAGAGAGCAAACCCTGAGGGAATTCAGTCCTCTGAAATTATGCTAGGTGTTACTGAAATAAATCTGGAAGACTCTTACCTCAAATTTAAAAATCCATTTTAAATCTTTTTCTGTTCTACCATATATAACTTCCACAGGAACTAATTTACATGATTATTTGCTAATAATATAGGAGGACCTGGTGATGGATAAAATCCTTTGCAATATTTTGGGTTTTGACCAGGAGAGTTAAGGTATAATACTTGGGAATGAAAATACTTGCATTGGCAGGCAATAGCGTTGCTACTAAATAATAATGGGATTTGAGTTTGTCATCTCACTTCTTTTGGACTTTATTTTCCCACTCCTCTGTCAAATACAGAAATGAGATTAAATGATCTCCAAGGCCC
>PVIR01041999.1:0-12475 GCA_004026965.1 Petromus typicus | reverse complement strand
GGTTCTTCCTACCCAGGAGCAAGGTATGTCTTTCCATTTTTGGATATCATCTTCTATCTCCTTTTTCAGAGTGCTATAGTTTTCAGAGTAGAGGTCTTTCACCTCCTTTGTTAGATTGATTCCTAAGTATTTTATTTTTTGGGATGCTATTGTGAAAGGGACTGACTCCCCAATTTCTATCTCAGTGGGTCTACGGTTTCTGTATACGAAGGCTATTGATTTTTGAACGTTGACCTTGTAACCAGCTACGCGGCTAAAATTGGCGATTAGGTCCAGCAGTTTTTTAACTGAGTTTTTAGGATCCTCTAGATAGAGTATCATGTCGTCAGCAAATAATGACAATTTAACTTCTTCTTTTCCAATCTGTCTTCCTTTTATTTCTTTCTCTTGCCTAATTGCTATGGCTAATATTTCCAGAACTATATTGAACAGAAGTGGTGAGAGTTGATATTTAAAATATAGAACATTTACTCACTATCATCATGCAACTTTTGGAATTAGTTTTAGAACATTTTCCAAATCATTCAGTTTCTGAATATATTTCCAATTGTTCTTTTTTGATATGTTCATTCTGGGGAATAATATATTAAACTTAGGCATTTTTAATTTGTTAACATTTGTTTTCTTTGTCAATTTCAGCATCAGGGGATCTAATGGTACTGACCTTTGACATCTTAACCTATATGGAGTCACATAGGCTGTTACTTTTCTTTCATTCACTTTAGAGAGAAAAAATTATATTTTATATCTGTAGGAACTTTGCAAATCAATGCTGACAAAAAAGTTTCTGGCAGCAGATAAAGTTGAGTTTCTTGATGCATTTGGATTCTACAATTAGATTTGTTAAAAATGCTTTCGGAAGTATGGCTTTATGAATTTTCTATTTCTTCTAATTATAATTTTATTATGTAATTTACTGTTTATGGTACACAGTTCTGTGAGTTTGGGCGACTGCATAGTCATCTATTTATCTCTGTTCTCAAAATAAGGCTGTTTCATGAACCTCTAGAGTTTTTCAGTGCTGCCCCGGCTTCTTAGCCAGTTACTCGCCTCTCACGCAAACCACAGAAACCATCGATTTGCTTTTCATTCCTGTTTTGCTTTTCCTAGATTATTACACAACTGAAATTTCAATACGTGCAAAGAGGAGCTATTGTTTCTCTTACCCAAATTCCTACGAGTTGTGCTTCACGTTGTGAGAAACAGCCGACTTTCCATAGTGTCTGTGCCATTTCATTTCACATTAGAGTTCAGTTATAGCGAACCGGCTCAGCTTTCTTATTCTTAAGTTTCGAAAGTTTAACTTGTCCCACATCTGTCAGCTATGGAACTTTCAAACATTTTCTCCTAGATCAAGGCTTTTGATTTTTTTTTCTTTTTCAGCTGTGCCATTGACATTCTTAATTTGCATAAACCAAATTATGATTGCTGTTTTCTGTTTTATGCTTTTGGGTCCAAAGCTTAAGAAGTTTTTGCTAAGTTTAACATCACTAAGATTTTCATCTTTGTTTTTGTAAAATGCTTTTTAGCTTTACACTTTTCAGTTTTACACTTTATTCTTAGCATATATTTTGAGGTAATAATTTGTTAAAATATTCAGTATGAACTGAGGTTCTTTTCCTTTTTTCAAATAATTTATTTGAGGATTCTATATATGACCATGTGTGTGTAGGACAAAAAGACAAATATGCTGTTTTTCTGTTATTCATTTGGAATTGGCTAATAGAAAAAAGATGAACTTAGCACATTTTAGATGCCTTACATGGGATGTTTAGTAGCTGACATTCTTTGAACTTACATAGTTTAAGGACAATCTCATAACTGTGCATGCCCCCAATCTAATACGACTTTTCCTGGGGACCCTAATAGAAGAAGAGTTTTGCTTTATATCACAGTGATAACATTTGCTATATTGTATTGATTCCAGACTAGATTCCTAAGATAATTATTATAGCAAAACCTGTAGGAAAAAAGAATATTTTTGTGCTTTGGTCCGATGATCCTTTACATATTCAAGTAAGTGAGACACAATGACTGAGGGGTACGGAGCTGTTTATCCCCATGAGGGTGTTAGGATGAGGAAGCTCTGTGGGCTGCACATTGAGCCCCGCCTCTAGCTTATGGGTCAGATGCTGTGGCTTCCCTGGAGCCTATGTTTGCAGGAAAAATCTATTTTCCCAACATATTTAGTGGTAATCAGATCTTTATATCTAAATACAGTATAGAGGCATGAATTCAGAGATCATTATAGGGACGAAAGACAGATTCTTGGACTTTTAACCTGTTACTCATTAAAAGCAGAATTTGTATTTTCTTTAGAGCAGTCAGGGACTCATAGAACTTGTCACTAAGCCCAGGATACTAAGGCTCCATTGGTAAGTAAAAATAGAACAGAATCCAACCTTCATTTTGGATGAAATTCCTTTCAGTTCCGCATATAGGTATCACAGTCATTTAAGAGGTGTTGAGAAAATGTGGCAGAAAAAAATTTGTTAGTCCTAATTTTTCCTAGCCTATTTTATCCCCCTTCAAGATGGACACCTACATAAGTAATTTTCAATAATCACAAGAACATCTGATTATCAGTTTTTAAAACATCTAGTTCCAGGCATACCTCCTTAGAGCAATGTCTACAGCCTTGAGCCATCTAAGCATCTATCCTTGTAGGAGCGGAGGCCATTGTCTCAAGGAGTTGAAGAATGAAACTGCAGCAAGAAGGGAGGGTAGGGAGGAAGTATTTATCAGAAACATAAGAAGAAAAACAGCTCTTTGGAGTGGCTCTTTTGTCCTTGCCTTACATGGATGAGTGAAGAGGGAGAACTGATTTATTTATTGAGTGATCTCCCAACATAGGTGGCTCTGTGGGTCTATAAAAACCAGTTGAGATTTAGACTTTGTAGAGTCTAAAAAAAAAAAAAAATCAGTTACTTAGCTGGCTAACTAAGGGAAACCAAATGCAGGTGCCTTTCTAAGTTTTTTGTGGTCCACTGGGAAGTAGGGAGGAATTGTTAACTAACTTGGTGTTATTTTACGTAACAAAAAGTTTGCCCTGACCTGAGAATTAGAGTTCTTACCTCAACTTTTTGTCCCTTCTCCTTTGTTTGCTTTTACCTTTCTAAGCTTAGCTTGCTGCATGGTTTAAATTAACTCTTAACTCAGTAGTATATGTGCTATTTTCTTTGTAACCAGCCAATTCTTTGTAGGTCTTGTTCTTTACTGTCTATTTATAATCTAACTAACTAAACTGTCTTTTATGGTAGTAGTGACCTGGATCCCAGGAAAATCAGAGCCTTACTTGACTGTAGCTGCCATGAACAAAGATAATCATTTCCTGGGATGAGAATTGCCCTTCAGCTATTGAGAATTCTTCTAGAGCTATAAAAGCAGCAGCGAAATAATGATCGACTGGACCAGGGCCCACTTCTGTGAATCCTTAAAAGCTGGCCTTTTGCTTTTGTGCCTGGACCAGTATGAGCCCCTTCACTAGCATACGCCTCTGGCTACCACTATCATACTTAATGTGGAATCTTTCCCTTATATTCTCTTACCTGTCCATTAAAGCTTTGTCTATACATTCATACTGTCATGTCAGCTTTAATTTCCAGTAGATCAAGGACTCTTGGTCTGTGGTCAAAAGGAACTAATAGTTTCTGCTAAATGGAACATACAATATAGTACAATATGTTACATACATCCCAAGGCAATCTATCTTCACATACATTTAAATAAGTAGTTCTAAACATCCTATTTCCAAACGGTAGGAAATAGGTTCAGAAAGCCGGAGCTTAGCCCCAATCATGCCTGAAGAAAAACAGAAGCGAGATACCAAACACATTTACATCCCCAAAGCCCAAGTGTGAAGCCAAGGAATAATTCCCTCCTGTCCATTTCAAATCTCTTTCTTATAACATTGTCATGGTTGCTGAGAAATGACCTTTCCTTGTGTTAGAAAGCTTGCTGCGTAGTCCAAAGTCCTGAGTATTGAAGTTCTTTTGTCTGAAGTGTGCTGGTTGATCTGCATTAGCTTCTCTGTATACTGTTCCAGTGTATTCTAACCATGAAACTTCTGCTAGGTCATGGAGCCGTGTAACAATTTCACTGATGGTATTAGAGAAGAATGAGGGAGTCCTTCCTCCCTCAGTCACAAAGGGATCTTTTACCTTAGAGAAAGAGCTAGAAAAGGACATACAAAAACCAAACTATTGAAAAATAACGCTTGTTTACTCTCAGTAAGGAGGATTGATTTTTATATGTTCTGTTTTCAATTAATTTACCTAATTTAACCTTTAAAAATGTCACCTTCCCATCTAACCTCAGTAATAGATATATCTATATTTCTCCTAAGATTTAATTTTAGAAGCGTCCTCATGTACTTGGAACAGCTGCTGCCCTTTTGGGTTGAGTTGGGAAGGAGAGGAAGAAAAGGGAGATGGTTATGAAAAGAAAGCTTTTAGAAGACGGGTTTGTTGTCTTTATTTAACTTTTAGGGGCACAAGCTGTGGGAGAATTGTGAACATCGGTTAACTGTGTATAAATATATTTCTCCAGGATGGTGTAGAGTGGTGGGATGGAAAGAGAATTAAACATTAATGAAAAGTTAATAAAGCCAAACACCATGAGAAGTATGCTGCTTAATGAAGATCTTCCAAGTGTGAAACAAATGATTTCGAAGGCGGAATGAAACCTGCCCTCTTGCTTCGAAGCCTGCTGGTGCTAGTGCCTGTGCACGGTAACCACATGCAGCTGCCCAGGGCCAGCTGCAGCCAGTGCTTCTCAAACTTTCGTGTGTGTTCTGAGCTCCCAGGGTTCTTGTGCAAATGCAAACATGGCTCCCTAGGTTCTGGTGTGGATTTGGACAGCGACTTTCTAATGTGCTCCCTTTGCAAGTCTCTAGCTTGGTTTTTTTTTAGACACAGTCTCGCTTTGTAGTTCAGGCTGGTCCTGAGCTCACTATACAGGCCCCCAGGCGAGCCTCAAAATCACAGTGATCCCCCTGCCTCTGCCTCCTGAGTGCTGGGATGACAGGCGTGAGCCACCACACCCGGCACTGTGGTATCAGATTATTGGGGATTGAACCTAGGACCTTGTTTTGCAAGGCAGGTGCAGGAACCACTGAGCTAAATCCCCGGCCCTTCTAGTTTGTGTTTTGAAAAGCAAGACTGGATTTAGAAAGACTCTGTGTGGAAAACCTGGCTTGAGTTTATATATGTATTTAACCCAAATGAAGAGGGTGTTTAAACTGGGTATGGTGATGAATGTCTATAATTCCCACATCCTGGGAAGGTAGGGCAAGGAGGGTAACAAGTTTGAGTCCAGCTTGGGTAACTAGAAACTTAGTGAAACTCTCTATCTGTCTATCTGTCTATCTCTCTTACACACACGCCCACAAAAACAAAAACAATGACAAAAAACAAAAAGTGATGAGGATGTATCTCAGTGTGAAGTTCCTGGGTTCAGTCTCCAGTGTAAACCAGTCAGTCAGTCAACCAATCAGACAGACTTAAATGCGGAAATGAAAAGAATTGAGATCTGTTATTCACATATACCAGCTCCCCTTGGTGAATATAATCATTATGTACTGCCAGTATGCACAAATAAAAGTTTAAAAATAATTTTTTTATTGAAGGCTTACACTAAGTACTTTACAGAAGGAAGACAAACCATAGCTATAATTCATGATAGTGTGTGCAGGGTCCTATGCTAAGGACTTTACTTATATTATGGCATTTAATTTTCATATCTCCCATGATAGACCTAAATTATTACTTACACTTATGGATAAGGAAACTACGATCTAAGGCTGGTTTAGATCACTGTCAATACATTAATAGCAGCTGTGTTCTGATTTTACTGATTTATTTTTTGAAGCCATGTTGTAAATTATCACTCTTGTGTAAAACATTGAAGGAAAACTTAAAAATTAAAAAAAAATAACAACAACAACAACAAAAAACCCCTCAAAGGTGGAGGACGTTACATGTGAAGGCTCGGTCTTCTGTTATGAGCTGACCCGGGGGAAATCTGATAGTCCAGGTGCTTCATTTAAAGGTGGGAATAATGTTCTTATAGCTTCTCTCTGTGCCTAAGTTGTGAGATGGGAGGACCTCCTGATAGGTTTTATGACCTGTGAAGCAGCACATAGCAATGGTCTCTTCCTCTCCCTATTGTGAATCTTTGCCGGTCAAGAACAGGCACAGTAACTGTCCAAGAAATTCAGTATCTGTTCTATCGTCACTTGAACCTTGCAGACAGCAGAACCGTTGTGTACATAGCAGGTTTCCCGAATCCGGGTCACAGTGAAGAGTTAAACTCACAGGGATCGGGACCCTTGGTATTCTCCTGCCCAACCTGGGCCTCTTTGTCATCATCCACTCGAGTAAGATGAAACTTCCCCTGAATCTAATAACTGAGTTATTGATTTTCACTTGTGACTTATGTACAGCTACCAATTGTTTTGCAGGATTTGGATATAATGACAAAAAGCAGCATTATTTTGCAACTTGGCCTGTGTATCCTTATGTTTATATTCTCTCATTATAATAAAAGCATCCGTTTTTCTTAGAAGTTGCAGTTTTTGTGCTAAGAAAATTCAAAAGGAGGAAAGAACTTAGAGGAATGCCAAACAAAGTACACTTGCAGGCTGGTATTTAAAATACCATAGTGTTTTAGAGGGCCATTTTAGGGAAATGTGGCCTGCAGCCGTGCTTAGGTGGATAGTAAAAATCTCAGGGCGGAAGAGAAACAGCGGGAACTAGGTTATATGCACTGCTGGTGTGGAGTCCGGGGAAATCCAGGAACAGAATAAATTCCTGAGCTCCGAGGGGAGAGTGGAGAAGTAGAAGTCGGCGGTGGCTGAATGGAAGCCAGATGAATGCTTCCGAGGAGAACTGAATGATTCAGCGTCCGGGCCACAGCAGGGAAAGCATGAAGAAGCGGGGGTGGCTTCTCAGAAATCATACCCGCCATTTAATCCTTCTCCGTGTATGCAGCAGCATTAAGCATAAGGCTGCATTTTATTCTGAAAACATCCTCTGTGAGAGAACTATGTAACCCCATTCTACAAATGAAGAATGGAAGCGTGAGAGAGGTTATTCCGGAAGTGAGCAAACCATGCACTTCCGGTGGCGTTCTGCAGCCTTGAGACATGTTGGAACGGATTCATTACGCAAAGGAGTAAAAGTGCTCATTAAAAATGATTTCATATATATATATATATATATATATATATATATATATATATATATATATATATATATACAGAGATTCTTGCTCTAAAAATTAATTTTCATAATTTAAAAGAGGTTGAGTTCAGTTCTGCGGTTTGCCTGAGGAGAACTCGTCATTGTCCCCTGCCCGCCTCTGTGCTGGGGCCTTCGGAAGCCTCCCCAGGGCTGGACAGAGCCTGTCTTCTGCCCCGGGAGGAAGCAAGATCAGGCCTTCCAACGAGGTCTCAGGCCTCGCAGAATATTTTTACAGTGTCTTGACAAGCTCAAGGGTGATACTGATATGGCCAAGCTGCTGCGGATTGACTCAAGCTGTCAAGTATATACAAGCAATATTCGTGCAGATAATGAAAAGGCAAAGACCCAGGAGCTCTCTCACTGTAAATCGTTACTTTGCAGAGAATACTGTGTTTTCTTATGCCTCATGTGAGTCTCTTTTTTTCTTAGATTCTCTCCCTGGGTCTAAATTTTACAAGTCATTCATCTCTGTAGATTAATTTTTACTGTGTTTACTTTGCTCTTTTGACATTTTCTTAGCTTAAGGCTGGTTAAAATCAGTAAGCAGGTTATTTATTTATTTTTTAAGGAGTGCGTCATGACTGTTAGTGTCACTGGCCAACGATTACCTGTCTCCCTGTTCCAGGGGTGCTGTTGAGTTGCTGATTTCTGAAGAGTGAGTTCTGTCCACCTCTCGGTGAGATCTGTGCCTCACCCTCAGCCATGGAGGAAGCGTGCGATGCCTGCGGCTGAACCTGAGCCCAGGAAGCAGGTACAGAGCCGCAGCTTTTGATTTGAAGCCTCTTCTGGGGCAGGGATTTCTTTTTTTTCTTTAGTGTTTTAAAGGTAACATTGGTTTTGATTTCACATATTCGAACAAACTGAGATGAAAATACTTTTTGCAGTTTACCATAACAACCAGTACGCTTCACGACTAAACTTATGATGAGGAATCCTTATGTTTGCCTATCTTTTGTTCTGTATTTTATCTTTATTATTTTTTTTTTAAAATTTTTCGGAGACAGGGTCTTGCTTTGTAGTTCAGGTTGGCCTTGAGCTCACTATGTAGCCCAGGCAAGCCTGGAACTCACAGCAATCCTCCTGCCTCTGCCTCCTGAGCGCTGGGATTACAGACCTGAGCCACCAAGCCTGGCACTGTGGTATGTGATATTGATTGCTGCTGGGTGGGAGACACCATGCCTGGCATTGTTGTATGTGGTTACCAGGGATCGAACTTGCACCCTTGAGCTTGCAAGGCAGGTGCTGGAACCACTGAGCTAAATCCAATTTTGTTTATGTTTAAGATCATATGAATATGCAGTGCTCCCAGAGTCCTAATTTCTGGCCAGTTTTGGTCTCTGGCAAAATCACTGGCTTTTCCATTTTCTCTTTTTGCGTGGGCTGGGCTTTCCTGGCTGCTTGCTTGCTAGCATACCCTACAGTGAAAAGGAGAAGCAAGTAGCAAAGTTTCATTTTCTAATTCAGAGAACTAGAAACTGAAATATCAGAACCTAATGCTCACTCTCACCATATGTATCTTCCATTTCCCAAAATGTGTTATCAAAGAAAATTGGTCCTATAGAGGGGTATAGCAAACAATAAATATATGTTTTCTAATTGGATACTTAGCTATATATGCAAGATTCCTAGTAATTTTCAGGAAAGCAGTACTTATTTTTTTATTCCTAGGAATAATAAGATAATGTTTTCTTGGATAGATTACAGTACTTTTATCTGTGAGAAATTGATTTTAGCTTCAGTTTAGTCAACTATTTGCTTTTGTTCTATCTGAAAAAATGACATTCAAAAGAGATAAGGAAAATTTGAATTCATTTAGAAAAAGAGTCATGAGAAAATTGAGGAATTACTGTCTTTGGATTAGATTTATATAATAATATACAATTCTGATATTATATATTATTCACAAAGATGTGCTTTAACAAGTTCAGATTTGAAAGTAGTCATTTCGATATATCAGAAAAAGTTTTTGCCATTCAGTGCTTTCCACTGTTAGCAGGATATATTTTTTAGTTTTTAAAATTTTTATTATGGTATCTATTAATGTATCCTAATAAATTTTTGAAAGACACAGGGTTACTTTCTTAGAAAGATTTTATTAATCTGTTCACATTAGAAATATGATACTATATAATTGTTTCAACATGTCGATGAGGAATAAAGTCTAA
The DNA here is from genome assembly GCA_004026965.1 of Petromus typicus. Lineage (NCBI taxonomy): Eukaryota > Metazoa > Chordata > Mammalia > Rodentia > Petromuridae > Petromus > Petromus typicus. Next base: position 3,069 of record PVIR01041999.1, on the reverse strand, counting down.
TCCTCCTCTAGATACCAGAGTCCCAGAACACATAATTACCTTTAAAAGTGAGTCATATTTGCATGTAAGCTACATATATCTTTCTTTATAATTTAATCATATCCAAATTACATATACTACTTAATATAACATAAATTATATGTACACAATTCTTGTACTATTTAGGAGATGATGACAAGAAAAAGCTATATTTTTAATGCAGATACAATGATTTCCCTTAGAATAAATATTTTTTATTTAAAGTTGGTTGAATTGAAAGTAGAGGGTTAATTGCATTATGGTGGTATTTCCTGTAGTGGTGAGACTGAATTATAATGGCTGAGGGAGAACAGGGATGCCGGGGAGAGGTTATGCATCTGGAAAAGGCCTCAGTAAACCTTTTGAGACACCAGAAATGTTCTACAAGAAAGTTTTAATATTAAGACGAAGAAACATATAAAATATTCCTGAGTGGAATGAGATGGGCTTTATAACATTTACATACAAGTAGGTAAAAAAAGTGGCTAGGGTTAGGACAGGAGGACAGGAAATGAAATTTTACAAAAGTAGGGATTCCACAATCCACAAACAAAAAATGTGTTGAAGTTCATAAAAATTAAAGCACCACATATTAGAGGACAAAATTTTATTTATCAAATTAGCAAAGAGAGAGAAAGATTTTATTACATAATACTAAAAGGGTAATATTAGTACATCTCACATATTTGAGAGAATTTTGAGAGATGCACCACTCAGTGACAAAGCACATTAATTAGTTTGTAAAACAATTATAAGTGATTCCTTGAGATCAGTTACCATTTTTTAAAAAGTTTGAATTGATTTTCTTAATTGGATATACCTAACAGTTTTACATTGTCTTCTTATAAAATATGAAAACTATTTTACGTTCATTACACTTTTTTTTTGATGGACCCAGGAATCCAATTCAGGACCTTGCACTTGGCAGGCAGGTGGCAGCCCCTCTGAGCTACATCCCTGGCCCATTGATTACATCTTTTACCTTCATCATTTTAGGAGTCCAAAAGTTGAGTGTTGATTGGGGAATTTCTCCCGAGTTACTTGCCTTAGATACTGTTCCACTTAGATACTGTTCTATAATTTTCCATCTGCTACAGTTATGTGCCATTAGAGCTCTTAAGCTAAACCTGGCTAAAAATTATTAAAGTAAAAGCACAAAAATCATACATAGTGGAGTATAAAAGATTATCTCAAAATGGACCAGGCTTGTGTCAGCACAATGGCAAAATGAGACTCGGGCCCCTCAGCCCACGGATAGTGGATAATGGCAATAAACTTGTACTCAAAATAGTTTCACTTCTTCTATCTTCTTTCTCCAACTGTGTAAACCATTTTCATCTTCAAACACGTGGGCTCAGGTTGTTTCCTGTGTTATCTTTCCTTTCTCCTAAAGCCACAAGGTGGAGGAATCCTCTTTCAGCTAATACCTGATGTGGCTCTTGATTCTTGGGGCTCAGCTATCAGAGTACTCTCACTGCTCACGTACAGAGTAGTGCTAGTCATAGGATAGTGCTGCTTGGGAGCAGGCCCTCCATGAACCCTGGAACTGGGTTTGTGTACTGTCATGGAGTGGGTCATAGGGGAGGCAGTGTGTCAGAGTACCAAGAACCTGGGTCTGAGGGACAGACTAACTCTGTCTGTGATGGGGATGTCATGACTTCATGTGATGGGGAAGCTGTGATGGAGAAGTCATGACTTCACTGAGCTTCGGTTTCCCCATTTTCAAAATGAGAATAATAATTGTACTAATCTAAATTATGGGAATGAAATGTAGGGATTAGGTGAGAGAACAGTTGGGAAATGAAAAACAAAACAAAAAACAAAACAAAAAACAAAACAAACAAAACAAAACAAAACAAAGAACAAAAAATGAAACAAAACAAAAAACAAACAAACAAACAAACAAAAACACTGTTCCAGTACATAGTGACATTCACTTTTCTTTTGGTCACTTTTCCATTCCACTTCTGATGAGTTTGAAATCCTGGTTATTTCATTATCATAAAGGTCTCTGTGGAAAGATAAAAGTGGCCATCTGTCACACTCCCTGGGAGTCTATGAAGATACAGACATCCCGAGAGTCACTTCTCCATGTTCTCTGTCTCTGGTATAGGGTGTTGACAGTGAACCTTCTAGAGCTCTCAATGATAATGAACAACCCTCTGTAGCTGGACGTCAGGCTTTCCACCACTGTTACGGAAAGTCTTTCTACTCTGGATCTTTTTCATGACATTTGGGAGTGGATTTCAAAATTTGTTTCAACTCAACCTGAAAGATCAATAATGTATAGTCCAGTTGAAGTTGCAAATGATTTTGGAGGATCATCAATTAATTATTTTAAAAAATCTAGATTCTTTGATGATTTGATCTACTTTTATGTCTTTCTTACAGAATACATTGTCATAATGCTCTTGCCAATAAGCCATTCTTCATTTTAGCATTTTCATTATGTATTCTGACTTTTAACCTTGACAGTTTTTAATGGAGCAATATAAATTTACCTCAACATGACATGAAATATGATGTCTTTTTCTACATAAGTCCTTATCATCTAAGCAGATATCATTTTTGGTGATAGGAACATGTTACCTACTTTAAATCAATCCTTATACCCATTGCATGAGATTTTTCTGTTCAATTTCTGAATTGTATTTAAATAGAGCTATATTTTTAATGAGAGTTTAGTTATTAAAGATATTGAATGGCATGTTTAACCTTCATGTACTTTCTGACATAGTCATCGAAATAAATGTATCAACATTTTTCTCAACATCATTAATTCATTGTAAAGTATGCTTGCCAACTCTTTTTTTTTTAAGGTTTTTTTTTTATTCTTTTATTATTTATTTTTCTTTTTTTTATTATCTTTATTGGTACATTAAATATACACATCATGATTGCACTCCATAATGGGGATTTGTACCAGTATAAGACACAACTTAATTCTCATTTTTTCCCATAGCCCCACCCACCCTACCACCCCCCCATATATATAAAATTTGTTTACTTACTTTTTTGTTACAATCTCAACATTGTCCCCTTTCACCTTAT
>PVIR01041998.1:0-12459 GCA_004026965.1 Petromus typicus | reverse complement strand
CTAGAGATCAAACTCAGGACCTTATGCTTTCTTTTTCCTTTTTTCTTTTTTTTTAAGTTTTTTTTTTTTTTTTTTAGGTTTTTTTTTTGAGACAGGGTCTCGCTTTGTGGTTCAGGCTGGCCCTGAGCTCAGCCTCCAACTCACATCACAATCCTCCTGCCTCTGCCTTCCGAGTGCTGGGATGACAGGCGTGAGCCACCACGCCCGGCACTGTGGTATGTGGTACTGGTTGCTGCTGGGTGTGGGTCTCCACACCCAGTATTGTTATGTGGTTACCGGGGAATTGAACCCGGGACCTTGCGCTTGCAAGACAGGCGCCAGAACCATGAACTAACTCCCCGGCCCCAGGACCTTATGCTTTGCAAGGCAGGTACTGGAACCACTGAGCTAAGTCCCCAACCACTCCCTGCTTTATTTTTTATCTTACCACAATATCTGTATATTTTATTTATTTAATTCATTTATTATTTGTGTGTCTTGTATGAGTGTAGGTTCTATGAAGCCAGAGGCACTCCTCCCCCATTTAAACTGCCAATGTATTATCAGTGTGTAGAAGAGTGACCTCACTATTCCCCATATGTTTTCATTAAATGTCTGTTGACTGGATGAATGCATGTGTGAATATATTTAGACTGACTCACTACAAGAAAAGGTTAGTTGTAAATTCCATGTCAGCGCTATCACAGAGTTCCTTGAAAAAAAATGCAAAAAATTATAATCTCTATCAGACTGACTGGAAACAAAAAAGACAGAAAACACAAATTACTAATTCCAAATAAATAAAGAAGTAACATCACTGTAGGTTTACAGATGTTAAAAGAATGACAGACTATTGTGGACTTAGTTAATCCTATATATTTGACAATTACATTAGCAAAGAATTTTGGAAAAAATACCAAAAACATGATGCATGAATTTTAAAAGTTGAGTGTTATCAAAATGTAGAACTTTGACTCTTTGAAAGGCACTATTTAAAAAATAGAATCCATGGGTTGGAAGAGAATGTTTTCAAGTGGCATGCTTGGTAAAAAGACTCATACCTGAAATACAAAAATCATAATTCAATTTTAAAAGGATAGCAAAGAACCCATGAAGACAAAGAACTCAATCAAAATGAGCAAGAACTCTAACAGAAGCTTCATCAAAGAATAAATGAATGACAAATCAACATAGAATATGATGTAAGCCGTTAAAGAAGTGCAAACTGTAGTTTCTGTGAGATGCCACTACATCCTAGTAGAATGGCTAAAACTAAAATGAATTATCTAATCATGTTTTAGAGAGGATTGAGACAACTGGAACATTTTTTCTCAGCTTTATTTTTTTCCCCCTTGAACAAGATTCCTAGTTCAATGGCACCCTCTTCTGTCAGTACTGCAAAGCTCAGGAAATACAGTTGGATTGTTAGGTGCTTCAGAGGTAAGAGGACTTTGAATATCCCCAACTTTTTGCTTTATTAGAATTCTCCAGGAAATAGAATGAAAAAATTTACTCTAAAAGATGCTTATGCAATTAAAGACCAAGAATATCCATGGTCTCATCTACAAGCATCAGAGATAGAAGAACAGATGTTGCTTTTCAAGTTTAACCTAAAAAGCCTGAGTCAGGAGAGCTAATGGTACAAGCCCCAACACAGAGTGGGAGAAGACTGATACCAACCTACACAAAAGCATTCAGGCAGAGGGTAAAGTCAACCTAGCTCTGTCCTGTGCTATGCCAAGCTTCAGCAGCTTGGATGCTGCTAAGACCCAGGGCAATCTCCTCCACTCAGTTCATGAATTCAAATTCTCATTTCTGGAAACATTCTCACAGACAAAATCAGAAGTATATTGAGCTATGGAACAAAAGAGGATGCAGAAACAACCCCAGGCACATTCAGCCACCTCATTTTTGACAAAGGATCCAAAAAGCATAACTAAAGGAAAGATAATTTCTTTTCAAAATGATGCTGGGAAAACTGGCCATTTACATGCAGAAGTCTAAATTTAGATCTGTATCTCTCATCACGTACTAAAGTAAAATCAAAATGGATCAAAGATAAATGTTAAGACAGACACCTTCAACCTGCTGGAAGATAAAATAAGCAAAACTCTTGAAGACTTAGGTGCAGGCAAAGAACGTCCGATAGCATACCAATTACACAAGAAATAAGATCAACAATCAACAAATGGGATCATATCAAATTGAAAAGTTTCTTCACAGCAAAGGAAATAACTAGTAGAATTAAGGAACAACTTATAGAATGGCAAAATAATTTTTCCTGCTATTCCTCAGATGGAGGACTAAAATCTAGAAAATATAAAAAACTCTAAAGAATTAGACCTACCAAAGAAAAAAACACAATCAAAAAATGAACAACTGAAATAAATAGACACTTATCAGAAGAATAAATGACCAATAAATATATGGAAAAATGTACTATAGTTCTGGTTATTAAGGAAATGTAGGTTAAAGATTAGATTAAGATTAGTTTAATGTAGATTAAGATTCCATCTTAATCCAGAAAGACCATCTCAACTCAAGGGTCAAAACATAACATACTGGCAAGACTGCAAAAAAAAAAAAAAAAAGAACCTTTTACATTGTTCAAGGAAATACAAGCTAGTACAATTATTATGAAAATCAGTATGGAGAGTCCTCAAAAATAAAACTAAGGATTCTGTTTGACCCAACTATTCCTTTTTCTTGGTTGCTCCCCCCAAAAGTTAAAAACATCATATTACACTAATACATGCATGCCCGTGTTTACAGTAGCACAATTTATAATAGCTAAATCTTGGGAGCAGCCTCGATGTCAGTCAACAGATGGATGAATAAACAAAACACAGTATTTACACCCACTGGAGTGCTACTGTGCCAAAAAGAAGGATAAACTTGAGTTTTTTTAACACAAGTGGATACATCTTGATACCATAATGTTAAATGAAACAAATCAGATACATAAGCTTAAATAATACATGATTTCTTTTATACGAGAAACCCAAAACACAAATAAATTAAATAACAAAATAAAAAATAATAGAAAACGACATAGTTTTTTCTTTCTTTGCAAAACAACATAGTTTTTTCTTTCTTTGCAAAAGAGAAACAGACCAGGAAATAGAGGAAAGGAAGAGGCAGAAAAGGGAAAGAAAATAAAAAAATGAATTAAGGTGTGTTATGTACATTACCCAATTCTGACACTTAATACAACATTATTTACTGCAAGCATGTATTAATGAAATAAAAAAATTTAAGGAAATATATTGAACCAGGCACTTAGGTGTCCTTTGGTCTAGTGAAGTTAACACACAAAATTAACCAGCTTGTCTACTGACTTCTAGGACACAGACTTTTCCCCTTTTGCTTCTTTTCTGCTTCATTACCAATACCCCCAAAGCATTTTTAATTTCCATTTTTATTTTCCCCCCAGAAGTTACATACTTTAAAGAGTACTCCTTGAAAGTCTGCCTGCATTTTAGTCACTTTCCCATAGTTCACACTCTAATTTACAGTAGCGCCTCTTTTAGTATTTTTCAGACTCAGGATCAACTTCATCGTCTGCAAGTGGCAGTAGATTGATCTTATATTATTCACTAGCTTTATTCCTTAGTCCATATAGCTTTTCTTGTCTGTCTTTGCTTCTCAAAAGCAGGCTGGTATGCAGAAGGGGAAGGCAGAAGAAAGAAAGTCGCTTTGGGACACCCTATTATTTCTAAGTTACATTGAATGATAGAGCTCTTTTGTTGCAAATGTCTTCAACTACCTATAATTTTCTGTTCTTTTTCTTCCTTGTAAAACATCTTAAATCAGTAGTAGCAAAAATAACATAGAGATACCAGTAAACTTCGGAGACTGACCTTGTACTGAAAACAATTTCAATCTTCAGTAGAAAGTAAAAATCAAAAAAATGAAAATTCTATATTTTCCCTTAGATTGAAGTTCATTTCACAGATAGTTATTATTGGTTGAAACTGAGTAGAACAAATTGAAAGAGATTAAACTATTTCAGTGATTCTACATTTAATATAAAAAGTATCCAATTTCTATTCAGATATCCTGTTGTATTTACAATGACCATTTAAGACTGTCTTCACAGAAGATAAAGTTGTCTATACTTCTCTATTACTGCATTAAATCACTAAGAATATATAATATATATGATTCCATGTGAAACTTTCTGCATCTCCCCCGCCAGTACTTGAATAAAGCATATTTTCCTGTTACTCCCTCTTCCCTGTATCCTTTTGCAGTTGTAAATGTATAATGTCTCTTAATTTGGGAGGTATCTCTCTAAAAAGCAGTCTCTTTTCTTGCCAAAGGCAATACAGGGTGACTCCAAGACAGGTCACTCCATATGTCTGATTTGTTAGTGTTCTTCCAGGCTTAATGTAACCTGCCATTCAAGTTACTTCTATGTCCAGCACAGTCACAGATTTTGGATTAGAGGTTCATCATGGCCCCTCGGGTGCATTTGCTAACATACAGACAGAAAGGGGACTTAACTTCCACCAAGTCTTCCTTATCCTTTAAATTTTAATGTAAGTCATCAACACCTTTCTACTGCCAGATGTAAACCTAATGTTGTGCAATAACTACGATTTCAAGAGTAGATTTTTCCTTTCAATATACTCCATTTCTGAAAGCAGTGAATACCAAGTAGTACAATAGGCATATGTATAGCATTACTGTACACACGTGATCTTCATCTGTAAGAAGACAGGAAAATTTAATGCAGTGATTCCCTATGGGTATAACTGTAGGTAGTTTTATTTCTCACTTATATTTTGTCATTATGTTAAGAATCCTTACAGCATATTTTTTTAACCATGTATTTTTCCTTTATACAAAATGATTCACTTTCTAGTTATTTCTCAGTTTCTTAGGGGTACATATGTACCTATCTAGTCTCACTGTCTCACTTAAACTAACTACTGCTCTAGACAGAACTCTTAGAGAAATCCTTGAAGAGCTGAAACATGTTTAAAAGCTCAGTGTCAATTACATTAGCCACTGTTTTTTGTGCAACCATGGAAAAAACAATTAAACAAAATGAAGTTAAACATCTCAAAATATCATTTTGCAATAAGTATGTAATTTCATTAGCATGTCTTTTGCTTTGGAAAGGCAGTTTGGTAGTGAATTTAAGATTCACAGTGAGATAGAATTTGGCTTGAATCTTTGTTTTGTGGCTTACTATGTGTATGATTTTGAGAGAGTAATTTAATTTCTCTTAACTTCAATCTCATCACTTGTGAAATAAAAACAAGAATACTAATTTTGAAGGGTGATTTTAATAAGTAGAAGGAAAATGAAACAGCCAGAAGTAAAGATGCTTAGCCTTGAGCTTTTCAGGACTTGGTGATGGTATGACTAGAAAAGATGAGATAAAGGAAAAGAATAGGCATGATAATGCCCACAATTCTAACTTGGATGGATAGATCTGAGTTGAAAACTAAAGGAAGAATAAAGGCTCATAAAGGAGGAAAACTATGCAATAGGGAATGTACAAATAAAAGACAGAGATAAGAGAAAACATAACATGCTCTTGGAACTCAAGATAGTTAGGATGCTTTGAGAGTCAAATTCAACAGTGTAGCTAGAAATGAGAAATCTGGCCAGTAACGAGAAGACTGTTGGGTTAGGATGCAATGTTTGGACTTCATCCATAAGGTGACCTGTGGACAGTGAAAGCTTTAAAATGAAATTTGGAAGTGAAAAAAGCATAGGACAAGAGACAATATCACCAGTTAGAAAATTATGGTTAAACACTATTACAGCCACTATGGAAATCATTATGGAGATTGCTTAATAAACTGAAGAGTTTCCTTTTGGCCCAGCTATTCTCCTTTCAGGTATCTTCCCTAAGAGTTAAAGACAATACATTACAGTGATATCCATGTTTATAGCAGCACAGTTCATAACTAAATCTAGGAAGCAGCCTACATGTCCATCAGCACATGAATGAATAAAGAAAACTATAATATTTATACAAAATGGAATACTACTTTTCCATACAAAAGATAAGCCCAAGTTATTGTCAGAAAATGGGTGCACTTTGTGGCAATAATGTTAAGTGTAATAAAGCAGACACACAAGTTTTAAATATCACATGGCTTCTCATATATGAGAAATCTAAAATATAAATGAAAACCACAACAAAATATAGATAATTACAGGTAGGAAATAGATCTTTCAAATGGCAGGGAGAGTTAGAGAGGGAGACTAAAGAAGGAAGAGATAAAAAAAGAAATTAAGATGTGTTATATACATAGACAATACTATATTCATCATGCGTTACTTAATAATAGAGATATATTCTGAGAATTACATCATTATATGATCCTATCATTGTGCAAAAATAGTATTTACCTAAACCTCAAAGGCAGAGGTCAGTCACTCAATCTGGACTTGATACAGTCAAAACACATGGTAAATACCGGATGCATGAGGCTGCTGGATGCTTATCACAGCACAGTGTTTGTTACAGTCAAATTAAACTACCAACCCGCACAGCAAGAGAAACCACTAACCAAGCAAAAAGATGATCTACGAGTTGGGAAAGAATCTTTACCATTGTCCCCTTGTTGAGATTGTAACAAAAAAGTAAGGAAACAAATTTTATGTATATGGGGGGGGTGGTAGGGTGGGTAGGGCTAGGGGAAAAAATGAGAATTAAGTTGTGTCTTATACTGGTACAAATCCCCATTATGGAGTGCAATCATGATGTGTATATTTAATGTACCAATAAAGATAAAAAAAAAAAGAATCTTTACCAGCTATTTCTCAGACAAAGGACTACTATCTAGAGAATATAAAGGACTTTAAAACACCAGCCCACCCCCTCCCCAAATTTAAAGACCCAATTCAAAAATGGGAAGTAAAGGCAGCTAAGAAACATATGAAGAAATGTTCAGCATTGCTGGTCATACAAGAAATGCAGATAAAAAACAACACAGATTTCATCTCACTCCACAAAGAATGGCTGCTATCAGGAAATCAACCAACAACAAATGTTGGCAGGGCTGTGGAGAGAAAGGAACACTTCTCCCACTGTTAGTCGAATGTAGACTGGTGCAACTACTATAGAGATCAATGTGGAGATTCCTTAAAAAACTAGGACGTGAACTTCTATTTGATCCTGCTATTCCCCTACTAGGTATATACTTGAAAGAATTTAAAGAATGAAACCACAGCAACATGTGCACCCATGTTTATAGCAGCTCAGTTTTTAATAGCTGTTATGACATGGCTAATAATAGCTAAATCATGGAGACAGCCCAAATGTCCACCAAAGGGAAACTAGATAAAGAAATTGTAGCTTTTTAAAATAAAATGGAGTATTACTCTGCCATAAAGAATGATAACTTTGAGTCATTTATATTCAAATGAATCTACCTTGAGGATATATTCCTAAGTGAAATAAATAGGACACGGGTGTATAAATAGTATATCTTTTCTCTAGTATGAAAAACTGTAGGTGTAAGTAAATGCCACAATAACCCTGAAAATTCCTGTAAACTTGAGTCTAGCCCCAATAAACTGTGGTCTTCTGCCCACTTCCACCCACTCAGGAACCTGCTAGGATCATGCTTCTCTGTACTTTGGGAAACTAGCTTATCAACCTGGACTCAGCAAGCCTGAAAAGGCCCTACATTTTGGCTCTATACCACTCAGCTATGCCCAGACACAGTTGTGCCAACTTAGGAAACCTCCAGCAGACATCACAAATCTGCAGACCCAAGTCTGACTTGAACCCTGAAATATCCCTATACCCTAGTTTCAAACTCTAAATGTCAGTCTTTTTTGCACGGAGACCCTCCTAACACAGAGCTTCCTGGGACATGGGAGTCACACATGTCTGCATCCCTGATAACAAGCTAGTTTGTATACTCTCAAATAGATCCTTATCCCAGTACTGGCCCTACTGACCAAGGTCCTGGAGGCATTCTTGTCTGCCCAGGGTCCAAACTAACTGAAGCCCTTGGCAACAAGCCTGTGAAACGGAGCACACTGGAGGGTTATGATCATATCCAACCCCGTTCAACTGTGACACCAGAGGCAATCTCATCTTCCTGAGGACCCCACAGAAGAATGTCTTTACCTGCCAGTGTGCAAAGGTGAAATGTGCTTATTCTCTTAATTTACCTGACAAAGAATTCAGAAAAATCATCTAAAAACCTCAGTGAGGGGCTGGGAATTTAGCTCACTGGTTCCAGGACCCACCTTGAAAGCGTAAGGTCCTAGGTGCGATCCTGGTAACCACATACAACAATGCTGGGTGTGGTGGCTCACACCTGTAATCCCAGCACTCACAAGGCCCTGTCTCAAAAAACTTAAAAAAAAAAAGAACCTAAGTGAGATTTTGGGGAACACAGACAAGAAAACAATGCATGAACAAAATCAGAAGTTCAATAAAGAAACAGAAACCATGAAAAAACCAAACAGAAAAACAAACACTTTAAAAAGTTACATTCATAGAAACAGTTATTAGAGTGACTGCCAGGATACATGGCATGGGAGAAATAAGTTGACATTGGCCAAAGGAAACAAATTTTCAGTTAAAGATAAGTAAGTTCTGGGAATTTATGCACAATACTGTAACTATAGCTAATAATTGTATGTTTACTTGAAATTTGGTAACAAATTGTATTTTAAGGGTGATTACTAAAAACAAGCCACAGGCACACACATGATACTGTGAGCAGTGACAGATACATGGATGACTTGCACTGTAGTGTTCACCGTATAATACATACACATATCAAATCATGTTACATACCTTGCATATATACAATTCTTATCTGTCAATTACATCTCAATAAAGTTAAGGGTTTCAATCACCTTAAGAAACCTGTGAGACACACTGTATCACTAGCTCTCTATTTATGGACTGGAAAGCTAAAGGCCAGAAGAAAAAGTAACTTTCTCTTTGTAGCATAGCTCCTAAATGGATATGATCCTAGAAAGGCAATTCTCGGTGTGCACACAGTCAAGCTTTTTAATAAACTGCCTTTTATCTTGGTGTGCATCAACCGTTATATAGAAAGGCTCTGTTGGTATGTATGAGCAGCATACATTAAAAAAACTTTTTATTCATAATCTTGATTCTAAACTTATCTGTTTGGTTATACTGAAGGAAAGTTATTTGCCAACTGTTCTTCCCGACCATGAATACAATGAATGGAATGGACATAACTTGAAGATCATATTTAAGTATAATTTGACTTTCTACTATATCTCCCTTACTCTAAATATTCAATGCTTAAAGCAACAACTTTTTTGCATCAGCTCTTCCTGTTACCAATTATTCATTGGTATTGTGATATTGTATATTACATTTTTCTTTTGCAAAAACAATTCCTATCATCAGTAAAGTTAATACTTTCTTCTGATTTTTTCTGCTCTAATTCAGTTCAAATACTTATCAGTAGATTATTTTGACACCTTCTCCTCCCTACCTGTTTCATCCATGGCAGTTCAGAGGGACTTGGGAGGGAAATGTTTCAGCAAGTAGAAAGTGAGTCAAGATAGAAACATGGGGGGCTGAAAAAGAACAAAAATCAGACGAATCAGTCAAGGTGCTAAGGCCAGAGCTCAGGGCAAGCAACACTCCTGAACTGGGGGACCTGCTCCGGGAAGCCAGGAAACCAGAGCCTCTCTTGCACAGATTATGTCTCTAATAAATATGTATGCATAATCCCATCTTTCATATTTTAACAGGATGCCTAAAATTATATAAACACCAAGTGCAACAAAGCCTAAATCTTCTCTTGATGGGAGCTATGGGGTTTTTCTTTTTCTTAACAACAACATGCATTTTATTCATAAATATGTTCAAAAACTTTTAAAATGTTCACTTCACAAGGTATGAAATTTGGCATGTACCAGGTATTGTTCTGGATGCACAGATAATTCTAAAAAATCAAATGCTTCCTTCACAACATACAATGTAGAAAGAAAAAACAATAATGAATAATACTAATATATGAATAAGTTGTGTGAACTTATACATTATATGAGAATAGCAGAAACAGATGTGCTGAAATGCAGAGTATTCTCTAACTAGGATGAAATCATCTAAAAGATAACAAATCTGAGGAGATTCACGTGGATATTTGATGGTGATCATGCCAAACACAAGAAGAGCTACTCCAAATGTTCGGAGCAAGGAGCACACCTGACATGTGTGTGGAATGGCAACTGGCAAAGTATGAGCAAGAGAAAACTGAGAATGATATGTTGAGAAACAGTGTTGGATTATTTGGCACCCTGTGCATCATGGAAATGGCTATGACTATGGGAACTGAGTAAAATGAATATACTTCAAATAGTTTTGAGCCAAATAACACAGTCTGACTTTTGGCAGAATAATCATGGCTAGAAATGTGTGAAGTTCTGAATTAATGGTGGTGAGACAGCCTCTGACTATGGATCTGTTTAGAAGGCAAAGGCAATAGTTTGAATGCAAAGCCATGAGAGAAAAAGCAAAGTCAAGGAGAAGATGTGACCATCTTCACTTCTGAGTTGCTAAAAGGAGGAAGCTATGTTTTAAATTACACACTTAAGGTGGAATTTTGTTCAGCCATTTGGAAAAAGAGAAATAAGACAAATATTTTTCTGATGTTCTATATCACCTTTGAGGAATTTTCAATCTGTTTCATAAATTATTGAAGCTAGCCTGGCTTTGAAAAGTTCTTCTCCCTCTAAAAGCACTCAGAGATAAAAATGATTCACCTGTGTTTTTACTGAGTGATAACATGGGGTCAGTGTTCATTCGATCCACTAGGATCAGGACCTGAGAACTATCTGCTCTGGTCACCAACACTGCCTGAGGGTGGAAGTGAGAATAAGAGAACAATGCAGTGAATTTAGATAGTTTTTAAGAAAGTAAGGGAGGCACCTCTGTCATGTCTGCTAGGTATATACACAAAAGAATTAAAAGATTCATATCTCAGCGACATATGTAGACCCATGTATATAGCAGCTCAGTTTGTGATAGCTAAATCTTGGAAACAATCACAATGTCCATCTACTAGAGACTGGATAAAGACGATGTGGTTCTTTTATAGAATGGAGTATTACTCTGCAATAAAAACGATAAGACTGAGTCACTTATACTCAAATGAATGTGCCTTCAGAATATCCTCATAAATAAATCATACATGTTTAAATATCGTATCTTTTCTCTGGCATGAAAAAAATGAAGAAGTAAATGAGTTCTAGTATATATAGTAGATACTGTGAAACAGAAAATATTTAAAAGGAAATAGGGTCTACAGTCCCATCAACAGTGGAGAAAGGTGCCTTCTTCTCTGCAGCCTCGCCAACATTTGTTGCTGGCTAATTCTGAAATGGCAGCCATTCTTTGTGGAGTGAGATGAAATCTCAGCATTGTTTTCATCTACATCTCTCGAATGACTAATTATGTTGAGCATTTCTTCATATGCTTCTTAGCTGCTCTTACTACTTTCTCTGAAAAGTATCTGTTCATTTCAGATGCCCATTTTTGAATTGGGGGGTCTTTAAATTTGGGTGGGCTGATTTTTTTCAGCTCTTTATATATTCTAGATAGTAACCTTTTGTCTCAGGAACATCTAGTAAAGATTTTTTCCCACATTGTTGGTTGCCTTTCTGCTCTGTTGGTGGTTTCCTTTGCTGTGCAGAAGCTTTTTAAAAGAATGAGGTCCCATTTGCTGATTTCTTCTGCCAATTCCTGTGCTATAGAGGTTTTGTTCAAGAAGTATTTCCCTAAGCCAATGTCTCCAAGAGTTTTACCTAATCTGTTTTACAGCAGGTTTAGAGTGTCTGTTTTAATATTTAGGTCTCTTATTCACTTTGATTTTAGCTTGATACACGGTGAAAGAGCTAGATCTAGCTTTAGTCTTTGGCAAGTTAAAGCCCAGTTTTTCCAGCACCATTTGTTAAAGAGGCTAGCTTTCCTCCATTGAGGATTTTTGGCTCCTTTGTCAAAGATGAGGCAGCTCAGTGTATCTGGAGTAGTTTCTGGATCTTCTAGTCTACTCCATTGATCCTCAGGTCTGTTACTCTGCCAGTACCATGCAGTTTTTAATCACAGTGGCTTTATGGTACAGTTTCAGGTAAGAAAGCTGTGGTTCTTCTGTAGAATGGAGTATTACTCTGCCATAAAAAATGATAAGTTTGAATCATTCATACTGAAATGCACATACCTTGAAGATATCCTCATAAGTGAAATAAATAGGTCACAGATATGTAAATATCACATCTTTTCTCTAGTATGAGAAAATAAAGATGTAAATGAGTTCTAGAATTGTATGATATATATTGTGAAATAGAAAATACTCGAAGTGAAATAGGGTAAAGGGGGAAAATGAGATTATAACAAAAAAGAAACAAAGTTTATGTATATGGGGGTAAGGGTGGTAGGGTGGGTAGGGCTATGGGAAAAAATGAGAATTAAGTTGTGTCATATACTGGTACAAATTCTCCTTGTGGAGT
>PVIR01041997.1:0-12481 GCA_004026965.1 Petromus typicus | reverse complement strand
TATATACCATACAATTCTAGGACTCATTTACATCTTTATTTTCTCATACCAGAGAAAAGATGTGATATTTACCTATCTGTGCCCTATTTATTTCACTTATGAGGATATCCTCAAGGTGTGTTCATTTAAGTAGAAATGATTCAAACTTATCATTTTTTATGGCAGAGTAGTACTCCATTCTGTAGAAGAACTACAGCTTTTATATCCAGTCTCCAGTTGATGGACACTTGGGTTGTTTCCAAGATGTAGCAATCACAAATTGGGCTGCTATAAAATGGGTGCACATATGTCACTGTGATATGAGTCTTTTAATTCTTTTGTGTATATACTTACCAGGGCGATGGCCAGGGAAGTATTCTTTTTATATGGTAGTAGAATGGAATTTTTACTGGGCATAAAAATCCTGACATTGTATAAAACATACAGAACAAAAGAAATATGTATCTCTGTCAGGTATTTTGCAAATGGAAATTCCTTTAAACTCCTATGAAAATAAACTTTTGAGATGCAATGAGTTTTATCAGTAATTTATATGAAACACCAACTAACCAAAGCCAACAATATGTGTTAGTAAATCAAAATAAGAAGCCTAATCTACACACAGAGTGTAGATTTGCTAAAGGCCCTTTCATAATTTGGTTGTTATTCTACATTGGACTTTTTATATATTTCCATTTACTCAGCACTTAAGGTCCTTTAGAAATGAGTTAACAAATTTAATTAAAGCAAATTTCTTTTTAAAAAAATATCTTTATTGGTACATTATGAATACACATCATAATTGCATTCAACTTTAAGAGTTTGTACCAGAATATGACATGACTTGATTCTCATTTTTTCCCTTTTCCCCCTACCCTGCCTCTCCCCACCCCCGATATACACAATCTGTTTTCATTTTTCTTTATTATTACTATATTCATTTTCTTCACATTATTTACCCTTATACTCTTTCTTTTTAAATATTTTCTAGTTCATAATATCAACTATACATACTACAACTCATTTACAACTTCATTTCAATTTTAAAAATTGAAATAATGAGTAAAGTGTACTCTGATGTTTGTTTGTGTTTTGGTTATCATTATTTGTAGCAATTGACTCAGTGACACACTGGGTCCTGGACATGATGAACAATTGTGTCAACATTGATTCTCTCATTAGGACCTTTTTATATCATTAGAACACTTCTCGCTTCTAATTTGAACAACTGAAAGTTGTTTGTTTGAGTCTATTCATTAACATTCATACTATGAATTACTAAGTTTCTGAGTTATTTGTACATATTTATTTTTCAAAAATACAATGCTGGATTTGAACTAAAAACATCTTCTTACCCTATTTGCTACTGTTTTCATGGGAAATATATTTTTCTAACTAAAATCGTGTTATATCCTTTTGAGTCCCTAGTTTAATCTTTGACATCAGCACACTGCTAATAACACAATCTGTTGGTTGATCCTCATATCATTCTCATTATGATCTTTTACTCTTCTTAACCATGATAGTAGATCTTTCACATCAACTTAGGTAGTCAGAGTGAACTACCAAGTACCACCAAGTAAATGTACACAAACACACATGGACACATACACACACACACACACACACACACACACACACACACACACACACACACACACACACACACACACGTACACACACAGGCATGCATGCACTACAGTTCTGTAATTCAGAAAGTAGCAGCTTAGATTTGTTCTTCTTTCTGGTATCTGTGACTTCAAATGTCCAAGGACCTCAATGAGTATTTTTCTTGATTATTTTTGACCATATAAAACTAAGACATTGGATCAGTCAAAATACACTATTTCTTGCTTAATGTAAGTCTTATTTACAGCTCAGAATTTACATCAAAAATATATTTTATATTGTAGGAGGCTTGCATATTTTGTTATAATCAATACCTGTACTCAGTAGTGACCTAATTCTTGCTGTTTTTCTCACTGGATTGAAAATTTCTTTTTTCTTTCTTTTCTTTTTTTTTTGAGACAGGGTCTTGCTTTGTGGTTCAGGCTGGCCCTGAGCTCAGCCTCCAACTCACATCACAGAAATCCTCCTGCCTCTGCTTCCCAAGTGCTGAGATTACAGGCGTGAGCTACCATGCCCCGCACTGTGGTATGTGGTACTGATTGCTGCTGGGCCTGAGTCTCCACACCCAGTATTGTATGTGGTTACCAGGGGATCGAACCCCTGCCCTTGCACTTACAAGACAGGCACCTGAACCACTGAGCTAACTCCCTGGCCCAATTGAAAATTTCTTGAGGAAGAAAATTCTGAATCTTTCGTAAGATTATTGCCCCAAAGAATAATATATAATCCAAGCAACCCTTAGGCACAATGGAATTGCATGGCAACAAAGATTAAGTATATGAACTCTTCTGGAAATCCTGAAATTAAATCCTAAGTTTTATGACAGAGACATACAGAAAGAAAAGAGAACTCAGTAGGCACTTAACTACCCTGAATGATAAAAAAAAAAAAAAAATCAATTTCTGGCTTCTCTATCTAATTTAAGCCTTGCAGGCAGGAACTCACAAAGATTGAGTCTGCAGGGCAGCTCTTTTGTCCCAAATCTCCTTTTCAGGAACTCCCACTGTCCTTTTTTCCATGATGTAAGTGTAAAGAAGAATCCTCTGCTTTCTAGAACTGCTTTCCATGGCCACATTCAAGTACTTTCAGAACAACTCTACTCTACTGAAGCGAATGCTGTGTGGCTGTCTTAACCCCTCTCCTGTTCTCATTCACACACCATGACTATGCTATCTTCATTCACCAACACTTGGATTCCTGATCCTCTGCCTTCTCCCCCATGTGATTGGGACCAATCATGTAATCCTACTAGTTCCTGTTTCTTTCTTCTAAATTATTATCCTCTGACTTACCTCATGCCTTATACCCATGGTCACCCCATCAGAATGAAACTTACTGAGAGCCCATGATCTGGCCTGGGCTTGTTCATATCCTATCAGCTCCCTGATTGGGACACTTCTTTGACCTCACTGAATCCTCCTCATGATGCCTGCACACACCTTCCACGCCCGGTCATTTTTGCACTATTCACCATGGTTCAGATGCCTTCACTTCCTTTACATACACGTAAACTGACACCCATTATGCCCATGACTCGCTGTTCCATGCTGTTCCATTAGTGAACTGTGCCTCTCTCTCTCACGTTTGAATTCATGGGCTAAAATTCCATCTTTTTGTAATCAACACTTTTTGAGCAGCCTAGTATGCATAGACATCGAAAAAAATAATATAATTTGGGAGACTAAATTAAATTTATTAGTTTATTACCATAAATAGTCCATATTTACCAGCATTTTAGTTGTATTTCTGATGTTTTATCTCATGCCAATCAAGTTATTCATTTTTATTTTACTAAGTATATTGCTTCACAATAGTGTTAGTATCTGTAGGTGGTAGATATCCTGCTTTTGAGTGTGTGAACATTGTGTTTTGCTGTCATTTAAAAAGCCCAAGTGAACCTAAGTATAGAATTCTTGCTATAATTTCTCCCCAGGCCTGCCCTCTGATATTGTAAAGGATGGGATGTGCTTTTGAAAATTCTCTGATAGCAGGTAGAACGTCTGATATAATGTAATTTTTTGTTTATCTTTTTTTAAATCTAGAAGTAGTTAGACCTTTCATATTATCTTTGATGCATTCTTTTTAAATTACAACTCATCTCAATGTGGACTTATTTTTACTTAATCTGTGGATTATATTTTCAGTCTAAGAAGATGATTTATATTTTTTTCTTTTGCAAAAAGACATCTGTTTCCAAGTATTATTTTTGTGTTATTTCCTGCATTCTTCTATTTTAAAACTCTTAGACCTGGGTTGAGGCACCTTGCATTAATTTCTATATCTCTTTATTTTTTGTTTTTATTTTAATATGTGTATCACCACCTTCCAAGTTACTAATTCTCTCTTAACTGTGCTAATCTTGTGTTATGGCATCTGTTGAATTTTTTTAAAAAACTAGTAAATGTATGTTTTAATAGAAAGATTTCTAAATAGATCTTTTTTCATTGCATTTGTTCTTAGCCAGTTTTTCTTTCACAATTCATCATTCTTTGAACATTGGTATTATTCTTTTTTATCTTAGGATATTCTAAACACATATAAACTTAATTTCTGCTGGAGTGAATTTGTTTTCTATTTGCTACAGTTGGTAAGAGCTTCAGAACAAATCTAATTAGTTGGTTTCATTTTGAGTTGAGATTTTGTATTTTCTCCTACACTCATTCTCTTCACTAGTTCCAAAATAGTATCAGGAATCTGTACCTTTGATACTCTCTGATTTTGTATATACTTAATTCTTTGCAATAAAATCCTCTGTGCTTAAAATTTGAAAAGTACTGTTTCTTCTGTCCACCCCGACTGATATACACAGCCTGAATCCAGCCTCAAGTGTGAACCTGGAATGAATTATATTTCACCCCTGACATAGAGGAACTAGTTCCCAACCATCAATGTCTCAATCTAGACCAGTTACCAGAAGCCCTCTAGCTTAGATTATTTTACTTATCTGCTGTGTTTTGTTTACATAGAGAAAATTATTTTATAAGATCAACAAATCTTTTTTCCCTTTTTCCCTTTATTTTGTATTTCTCACTGCTCTAGGCCAGATGAAAGAAAATGATGCCAAAGAATACATTTAATACAATATTGGAACTAATGAACCCATCTTTACATTAGGTTTCCCTCAGAGTTATAGCCACAAGCTCCAATAGGTATTCAACACCATCACTTTCAATTCTACCACATTTCCCTCCAAAGTTAGCCTTTCATTCTTTAAAGCAAGAACTTCAAAACTCTTAACATCTCAACTTGAACTCCTGTCATTGACACAATAAAACCATGAAGACAGAAATCCTTTCTTTACCCATCACTAAACCCATAAATTGATACACCTCTATACAGATTTTCTTTGCCTTATTTCCTTTTGTATCCAAGAATATTTGTTCTCCTCAGCCCTGCAAAGGATCCTATTCCATCTTACCTCTTCTCTACTGGATGTCAGCAGAGTTTTTTTTTTAAATTTTTTAATCTTTATTGGTACATTACATATATGCATTATGATTGCACTCCACAATGGGGATTTGTACCAGTATAAGACACAACTTAATTCTCATTATTTTCCCATAGCCTACTGCCCCCCCAATATACATAAAATTTGTTTCCTTACTTTTTTGTTACAATCTCATCATTTTTCCCCCTTCTCCCTATTTTACTTTGAGCATTTTCTATTTCACAATATATAACATACAATTCTAGGACTCATTTACATCTTTATTTTCTCATACCAGGGAAAAGATGTGATATGTACCTATCTGTGCCCTATTTATTTCACTTATGAGGATATCCTCAAGGTATGTCCATTTAAGTTATCATTTTAAGTTATCAAACTTATCATTTTTTATGGCATAGTAATACTCCATTCTGTAGAAGAACCACAGAGTTTTTGGTAAAGTTCTATGTTACTTACTTTTATTTCACTGGTCAGACAGAATACTTAACATTCAAAGTTAAAGACGAAGGGTTTACTTGGCTCACAGTTTGTAATAGTCCACAACCAGATGGCTCCAAGGCAGGGTAGCACATGGCAGAGGGATATCACAGAGGAGAAATAGTTCATGGAACCCACTTGGTAGAAAAAGCAACAAGGAAACCTTAAGAGCATCTTTCTGGCCCCTCTGTTTTAACCAGACTACTGAGATTTGGACCGTGTGAAACCAATCAGTGGGCTAATTTAGCAATCACACACCCCTAATCCCAGCCTCACACACTATAGATTCAACTACCTCTGAAAAAGGTATCTGTGATTGCATGAGTGTTTGGGGGAGGCATTTAGATCCAAACTATAATAGGTACCTTCATTTTCCATCCATTCTTCAGTCTTTTCTGTCTGAAAGGTTCTATTTATTACTACTTATCGCTATTTTTTCTTTATAATACTGACATTTTATAATTATTTTGCTTGTTTTCTTTTCTTTATGTCCCAGAGTGAGAGTTCCGGGATAATAGGCACATGGCTGTCTTCACTCTTTGATTATGGAGGACACCCTACTTGTGTATTGTAGGAGCTGAATGAATGAATGAACAAATGTGTGGACCTAAGATGCTTTTCAGGCACTGTGGTGTGTTGCCTAGCTCCCACGTAGCAGAATTTATTTCCATGGATGGTCAGGGTACCAATGGCAGATAACATTCCTTGGACTTGCTTCTCCCAAAGAGAGTCACATTGTCTAAAGAAAACTGCACTCAGTGATGATCGATGGAGTCAGGTAGACCTGGCCCGGCACCTCAGTTCAGCACAGCTTTAAAGGACCATCCCAGCTGCAGGACTCCTGACAGCCTAAGAAACCATTATTTAAGAGTCTATCAAAGCTCAGCTTTTCTATCCATCTAACACTGTACCTACAACTACCTTCCCTTCTTGTTCCTGGGTGTGGATAAGAACATTCCCAGAAAAACCTCCTATATAGGATTCTGCAGAGTTAGCTCCCCTGGGGAACAAGGCTTGTGATACAGATATTTATTTAATCAACAAATAACAATTTGGAATTTAGAATTAAATCAATCTACCTTCCCTCCTGATGTTGAAACTATGATGGAATGCTCTTGTTTTAAAATGAACTCCTTCCCTTCTTCTCCTTCTCCAGTGTTCTTTGTCATTAAAACTGACTTAGCAATGGAGGAAATGTTTCATTTACCCACTGAATGTATTTGCATCTATTAGTTACTTTAGAATACATCTATCTAGTCATTTTCCCCTTTCATATTTCATTAAGATTATCTTTTCTTAAATGAACACTATCCTTTTCTGTATAACGATCCTCTTCATTTTTATCTCAGTAGCAGATGTATCTAATACTTAAATACAAATACTTATATGTATAGTAAAGTCCATATATTTCTGAAAACCAAAATACCATGCATGTTCTTTGCCCTAACTTATATAATCAGAGAAAAATCTACACACTTAAACAGAGACTAGGGGAAAGGATCCATTCTAAGAGGCTCACCTATTTTCAAGACATTAACACAATTTTCAGGAGTATCTTTTAAAACATTGCAAAACAACAGCCTTGGAACAATCTAAAGCCCTTTTGCACTGAACAAAGAACTGAGCTATAATTCATTCATGCCAGTCACAGACAAAAGGTTTGCAAAATGTGAACTTTTTCTAACAGTTAAAATTCCCAAGTGCCTCTATTTTATACTCTTATGGACAGTCCTTAGATGAGCTCAACACAATCATTGGCAATTGGGACACATTTTTTTTTCCAGTGAATAAAAATGCCATGAAAATGCTCAAGTCCTTGAGCCTCAGTTTGGTCATATCTCTACAGATTACTGCTCACATTTTCCCCAGGGCCTCCTTTCTAAATGATGTCTATTAAAGCCTAGTAAGGTTATCCCTAGACTTGGAGTTTCTCCAGGGTAAGGAATATGCATGGTCTGTTTTGTATCTTTGGGTGCAGAATAAATGCTTGTGACATAAATCAGTACATGAGTGAGTATGTGTTGGGACAGAGCTCTATTTTATTTCCAAAGATCTATTTTACCTAGCTTCCCAAGAGTAGAAAAGGAGAAAATGAAATAAAGTAGAAGAACGTTTAATTTCTGCTAACTAAAACATAAAGTCAAGTACAGTAACCTCAACTGCCTCATTAATTGTCGACCCTTAATTAAAGGTATCATACATCATTAAAGACAGAGCCTAAAGTAAATGCAAAATTAGATAAGCATAGCTATTACCTTAATATGAAGCTAATGTAGCTCCTTATTTAATGATTACACAAATAGACTCCCCGGCTCAAGATAATGGATACTGTATTTGCATTACTAGTATGCTTTAGTAAAAGGAAACTTGTAAATGTACAATTCTTTCTCACAAAAAATTAACACTCCTACATGAAAATCTATGGCACTGTACATTCTTGGCTCAGAGCCAGCCAGCAATGACCTACATGATATTCTCATGGGGGCCTTTTGCAGCACCAGAGCCACATCTTGCGGAAGGTGGAACTGGGAGCTGGGTTTCTCATCTGACACATCTGCTCAGGGATGGACAGAATGAGGGTACTTGGAGGCTTGTGGTCATTCTTTTCACAGTGAGCCCAACTCACTAGTCAAATGCCTTTGTTCTTGTTTCCCTGTTTCCTCCCCTGCTTGCATTTGTTTCTCCCTGTGTGTTTATGAGCAGTGTCTTCACTGGATGGCATTTTAGAAGCCTCAGCAAGTGTTTATTTCAGTCTCTTGTTACATAGCCCAGGGAAGCAGCTCAAGCTCAGGATTAATATTTCCTGGGAAAATAAGGAAGAATAAAGCTCTGAGGGACTTGTCTGAGGTTGTCCCAGCCAGCAAGCAGGGACTTCAAGTGCTCAGATAATAGCTGAGGCCACTTGACTGAACACCTCTCCGCACTCTAGCTTCTCTCCGGGCTGTACCACAAAATTCACCCCTTTATCAATTAATTAAAAATTTTAGGCTCTGGAGTCAGGCCAGTTGGGTAGGGAATCCTAATTCTGACACATTTGGCTGTATGGTTTGGGCTAATTTCTTCCTCTTTTTGAGCATGCATTTCTCCATCAGTACAAAGATGAAATCCTGATCTCACAAAATTCTTTGAAATGATTCCTACACAGCTCCTACTGTGGTGCCTAGTCCATTGTGGATTGCCCTGTCAAAGGGACTGATGTGGTGGTGTATTTATTCAGCGATGTGTTTCTCATGGTAATAGTCTGAGTGTACCTTTTGGTTGGTTTCCTTGGAAGCAATGGCAAGGCAGACACTATGTTGAGAGTGACGTCTAACATGATGATTAAAGGTCAAAAACAGATGAAAGAGGTGATGGAAACCATGATAAGCCCTTTGTCTTTCTCCCTGATCACGTTACATTCATGCAATTCCAGTGATTTGTTATACAAAATTATATCTTCATGGGTGTGATGGCTTGAAATAAAAAGGGAGAAACTCAATGTTGTACCAAGAAATCAAAATGATGGATTGTTTTATTTATTTCTTTTTCATTTAAATAGATGAATGTCTCCTGCTTAGAGCCAGTGAAGATCCGCCTGGCTTTTTCTGGAGAATGTGTTGATATGTAGCCATCGCTGCTGGTGCAGTTTTTAAGCTTGAGCTGCAGGGGATGTCATGTGTTGCGGTAATTGCCATGGAAACTATTGTTGCCGAATGAATAGAGAGGTTCTAAATCCTTGGTAATGAGCCTGAGAAACTAAGTAGGTCTTCAAGTTTAACTTGTCTGGAAGTGGTTCATATTTCACACGGAGGCTTGGAGGCTAACGGTGTGTGTGGGGTGGAGAGTTTTAAAAATGCAAATAAAATACACTAACATCCTGTTACATTTCCACTTGCACTTTTTAATTAAAAAAAGAAAGCACCAAAGATGCACAGCATCAAGCCCCCAGTGTGAACAACACTCTTGTCTGTTGAGCAAAGTGTGACTTTGATACATTTCCACTGAAATCAACACTTTCAGTTCATCTCGCACAAGCCCCAACAAGTGAGAATGTCGAATATTTTTAAAGCAATTAATTAGGAAGCTGATTTGGATTGTGAGATCCTTGAAGGTCAGGGCTAAGTTTTGTTACCACTGCATGGCTCTAGACTTACAGAGCATGTATTTGGGAGAGTGTACCTTCATCCAATACACTGTCTCAAGATGTTTATATTTGAAAGGTCACGTGAGAATGGTTAGGGAGTGTAGGAACCTCACTCTGGTGTCACCAATTTTGTAGGACCTCTCTTTTCTCTTTCCTCTTTCCTTACACACATCTAGGATCCTTCCTCTCTGCCTACCTCCACCTTTCCAGGCTGGGTAGGGGCCTTCTGGGAAGAGACAGAGAACAGTGTAAAAGTTGAGAAGGATAACGTTTTCCCTCACACAATGTCCAAGAGACTCCCATCTTTCTCTTTCTTTCCTGCTGACTCTATGGCATACATAGTGAAATTTCAGGGACAAAACGGATCGCTGCCTGAGGTAAGTTTGTCAGTGGGTAAGTTTGTCATTCCTTAGTTGAGAGAAGATGGTGAGGAGGAGGGCCCTCGGAAGTGATATCTATGTTCCTGCCACTTGCTTTTGTTCCAAGATGCCTAAAGAAGTAGCTTTCACTCTGTGGAGCACATGAGGAATTTGTCTTTGGTTACAAGGTACATAGTAGGCAGGAAGGGCAGAGGTGTGAGGTCTCTGCCTGATTTAGAAATGCAAAGAAAAGAAAGAAACGGAAGAGAAGCAGAAGGAAAGACAAGAAGGAAAAACAATGTAATGGGAAACTTGTGGAGTTAAAGTGCATGTGGATGATTTAATAAATGTGAGTCTTTCATTTTATTTATTTGTTTATTTTTGGTTGAGACAGGGTCTCACTTTTGTAGTTAAGGCTGGCCCTGAGCTCACAGTAATCCTCCTGCCTCTGCTTCCCAAGTGCTGGGATTACAGATGTGAGCCATCACGCCTGGCACTGTTGTATGTGGTTACCAGGATCGAACATGGGACATTGCACTTGCAAAGCAGGTGCTGGAACCACTAAGCTAAATCTCCAGCCCAAGAGCCTTTCATTTTCAAGTGCCTGCCCTCCTGAATTCCCAGAAAGATACAGCGTGGCTGCTAGAATAAAGCTCTGGGACCAGATGGCCTGGGTGAGGGTCTTAGAAGCATCATTATTCCAGAGAGATTACCAAACTTCTTTATGCTTCAGGTTTGTCCTATATAAAAAGGCATTCCAGCATTAGAGAATTATCAGAAAGGTTACCAGCATATGAGCATTTTCTAAAACTTACTGAATGATCGATACAAGAAAGTGATGAGGAGTATTCACCTCACATATCACAGATCTGTCACTTGTTCTTTACGCTGGAAACCCAGGGCTGCTGTGGAAGTAATAATTCCTAACTTTATACTGGGCATCTGCTCTCCTCCTCCACGAGAGGTTTGGGGAGATGGACAGAAAACTGATGCCAGAGGGTGAGGGTGTTGTTTCGGTGCTCTTTTGAGTCATAATTTCTGGAACTCCAACAATTCTAAAATCCCGTCCTGCTAATAATTCCCTGTCTGTGGAAGTCCCCAAGGAAATTCTGAGCACTGACCAGCAATGCTGATTGGTCGTCTTGGTGGGTTTGGAGCCCACTGGTAAAATGGAGCATGGTTAGATTTTCCCTGTAGACTTTAATCTACACTCCCAAACTAGTCTCGTTAAGGAATGGGGTCAAAGAGAAGGTGGTGACAAAGTAGCTATCACATGTCCTGATGGCACCTTGCCAGTGACACTGTTCTCATATGTTCTATTTTAGATGAGGAAGAGAGGCCTGAGGAAGAAATTTCTTAAGTTTTATTTATTGAGGATAACTCAAAACTAACAAGTACATTTGAAGAAAGGGGATTTGGGTCTGTTTTGCTCACTGCTTTGTGTCAGTCACTAAAACAGTGGTTGAGACAGAGAAGGCACTCAACACACATTTGTTGAATGAAGTAGAGGGGACCCTAACTTAACAACTCAATTAATTTGTGAGTGCTGGTTGTAACTGGAGTTGGTCAGCAGAAGGCTCAGGCTCCTCTGCACAGCCTTTGAAGTCTTTCTCCTGTGTTTAGGCAGATCTCAGTGTCCTTAGACAGACACTGGCCTAGGATTTCTCAATTAATCCCACACAGATAAGGATGTTGTCGTGCTTTTTCTAGACTTCTTTAAGGGTTAAATCTGTATCTGAAGCCATCTAGAAACACAAGCAGTCAGCATTTGAATCATAACTCAAGACCAACTTAGTTTGTAAGTTAAAACTACAATTTTGGGCAAAATCTAAGTTGTTCAGAGGTCAGGCTGGTTATCCTTAAAGAAAAACAAATATGGAGTATGACTATGTACTTCTTTTTTATATTAGTCTATCCACCTACTAAGCCCCAGTCCAGTACATAGGAAATGCCAACCAGGCAGTTCAGCTGGTCTTGTGCAGGGCTCAGGTTAGACAGCAGTTAGGAAGGTATGTGAGCAAGTGAGTCACTGGTCTGGTGGAAGGAGAAGAGGCTGAAAATGACAGGTGGAGAGAAGATGTAAAAGAATAAAAAGAGGGGACAGTACAGATAAGAGAATACCACCTTCAATCCCACAGGGCAAAGGGGAGGATATGTGAGGATCAAGATTCTAGACTTACTTTCCCATGGAGATCTCAGATGGTTAGTAGTCCATTAATAATAATGTGCAATTCACTTGGTTTCAAGGACCGCATTCAGCACCGTGGTGATGTGCAAATATAAACTGTATGTTTCAAAGAGTGTTCAGTATGTATGTTTTAATAAGCCTGCATTTGATTTATGCTTATATATTTTTCTTTGGGGAAAGAAAAAAGGAGACCTACATACCTTCAAAAGAGTGAATTCAAAATAAAACTCCCTTGTAGTGTTTGCTATAGGCTACTATTTTTTTTTTTTTTTTTTTTT
>PVIR01041996.1:0-12471 GCA_004026965.1 Petromus typicus | reverse complement strand
TGTTTCCATCCTTTTTGTTATAATTTCATTATTTTCCCCCCTTCACTCCAGGATGGTTTTAATGACAAGCTCCTGCAACTGTCTCTGGCTCCTGTTTCACTGAAGGCCAGGCTGCGAAGGGTACCAGAGGATTTCTACAGGATGTGCCCGTGGGGACAAAGCCAGAGTTTGTGGCTTTTGGCTCATTACAAATTTTGGAAATATTAAAGAAAAGGAAATCAGATGCTTATCACCCGCCTGATTATGACGTCACTCAAGAGCTCTAAGCGTTCACGGATTCACTAAGAAAAAGCTCTCTGTGGGAAATGTTCCCTGACCCCAATTGGAATCAAAGAAGGAATTTGGGGCTGTCCCTAAAACCTGACCTTTATTTCTTGAGGCAGATAATTTGATCCAGACCTCAGTTTTGTAAATGTGGTAATGCTGTACTGGGAAAGTCAGCAGAACTTCAGCACAGATCTTTTAACTGTTTGCCGTTCTGTTTTGTCAGTATTGCAGTGTTATTCCCAAGCTTCCAGTGGTTGACTCAACAGTAACCTGGAGCTTTCATTAGGATATTCACAGGGGCAACCTCAATGTGCAGTATATTTTGTGGGGCAAGAAGATGCTAGATATGGGTTTTATCTTTAACAATGAGTTCTTGAACACTCTTGGTCAGGCTAGTTCATTAAATTCCATATCCCCCTCCCACCCTGTACAAAGCTTCTTTTAAAAGATCACACTTGCGAAGATTTGAAGGATTAGAAATCCAGTATCTAAGTCTGAGGGTCAGATAGGCCTTGCCTTAATTAACATCATGTCCTTAAGTGTATAGAATTTGACAAGGTAATGACTGATCAATGAATGTCAATGCTAAGTGAAAAAAAAAATGTTGAGAAGGTTCTTTGGCTCACAAGCTATTTCAGTTCTTTCTGTAAGCCATAGACCTTTCGCTTTCTTTTTATTCTCAGCACTTTATTACACTATAATATTGAACACAGTATATATTTTCCTTGTGTTGTTGCTCTCTATTACAGCAAGATTATATCTGTTTTATATCTCTATGCTTAGTGCCTAGAATGTTTGCATAAGACATAATAGATATTCAATTATATTTATTAAATGAATGAACTATGGAAGACTAGCCTCATAAAAATCATCAGTTAGTTCACCTTCAAAATATAAAGCAATCAGTTGAGAAAAGGAGTTCTCCAAATCTCTTTCTCTTCAATGCCAGGAGGCTTTGGAACTGGAGAGTAGCTTTTTTTGAAAGAAAGGAATTTAAGGACAATGCAGAACCTGTGAAGTTGAATGTATGTATAAAACAAAAGGAGATATAATAGATGAATTCTATTATACCTATATTATACCTACCTTTTGGAATTCAAAAGAATAATCCAGAAAAGTGTGCATACACACACACACACACACACACACATACACACACACACACATACACACATACACACATACACACCCACAGAATCAGACTATTATAAATTGTCTTATTTGTTAAATTTCTGTAAGTTAATCCTGCCTTAGTTTTGCTCTATGCATCTCCCTGGACTACAGTAAATCTCTCAAACTAAAAATGCTCAGTGACATCCAAGAACTAAGAGATGAGAGAGGAATCCTGAGAAAAAGGGCAAATATAGAACTTTAAGAAAAAAGAGGAGAGGAAATGTGCTGGAATACTAGAGACTTGGAAAGGAAGCAAGCACGTGAGAATGGGGGAACTGCTTAAGCCTGCTGCTTTCACAAATTAAGGATATTCTCAACTAGCATTTTTCCCCAACCCTTATAGCCACTGTGCTAGGACAAAGCCACAATATTTTCCACAGGAACACATGTAATTTTAGATCTGCTTAAACAAATGTATTTCCTCAAACATTTATAATTTAAAAACTTCAAACGCATTTCTTCCACTATTTTTGAAATACAAAGCACATTATCAATACCTGTGGTTGTACCACTATGCAGTTGGAACTCCTGAAGCCGATTCTGAATGTTTCCCATTCAAATATTTTCAAACCATTTTCTCATAAGGGCCACATATGTTTACAATAAGGTCAACATGTGAGCTCCATAAGCAATGGGATAATGTCTGACCTCTCAGCTGAATCTTAGGTAATCAAGTAGGAAATATGCAAATACGTAAATACGCAAATAATGCTGTAGCATAAAATAACAAAATGATCATGATATAAAACTATGCAGATAATCAATGACATAAAGCATGTATTTACATTCACACACAGAAATCATACAAAACTGAAATAAGTAGCAGAGATGGTAATTACCTTAGTGGCTCATCACCCGATGTATACCTGAGTTAAAGCATCAAAATCAGCCTAGCGTGTGTGTGTATTACACCAAAAATAAAAACTAAAATTAACTAAAACTATACCATAAAGATTTTTCTCTTTTTAAAATATAAACAAAAGAAGAACAGCAGAAAAACTATGCATTGAACAAGTCAGACAGCAGCACAAGACACAGAAGTACGTTGTGCTCAGCCCTCCTCCAGCTCCGTGTCTTCCTGACCTCACACTGTTTCTCTGCCCCCGGGAGGGTGAGCAGGAGCAGCACACGCTGCATTCCCCACAGGCATGCTCTCTGCAACTCACTACTCTGGTTTCGAAATCCTGTGATTCTCTACCATCGCTTTGTTCATTTTTAGAACAAAGTACAGTTCCTGAGATAGAGGTGAACATATGGAATGTTAATGGTATATATTTATGAATTCAGAAAACAACTTACTTAAATCAAATTTAAAACTTGTATGGTGAGAACTAAATGCAAAAGTGGATGTACTACATGCCTGGCACATAGGAAGCACTCAAAAACCTTGAACAGTTATTAATTATTATCAGTGTAATCATGTGTCAGTGGGTTTGCTTCCTTAGTCACAACCATCTTAATCATGTGTCAGTGGGTTTGCTTCCTTAGTCACAACCATCTTAAATTGTAACTAATAATCCTTGCCCTTCCCATTCATGATTTTGAGATGAGAAAGAGCTTAGACTACTTTGGAAACTGAATCGATGGACAAACACATATTATTATCATGGTGATGATTACATGCCATTGTCTTTGTGAATCGTGCCTATCAGCTTATCCTTCAGAAACACATTACCTTTGCAGATGTTTCAAACCATCCTACGAAACCATGCTCTTTGCAGAACTGGTCCATCTTGAGGCCATTGTTCATAAGCACATCTTTCCCCTGGTCACATTTGTTAGCCAACAAAACCACTGAAACTGGTTTGCCATTTGGGAGAGTTAACTTTGAGTCCAAATCGTTTTTCCACTTTGCAACTGCTTCAAATGTAGCTGGCCTGGTGACATCAAAGACAATAAAGGCTCCCATAGCTTCTCGGTAATAGACCCTTGTCATGTTTCCAAATCTTTCTTGACCTATAATCAAAAAGAAATACAATTCAAAAGTTTGTTACAAGCAGAAGCTGAATCATATATTTGAACATCATGTAGCCTCCAGTATAAGCAAATCACTCAGTAAAGAATTTTATTGCTAATTGTTAAAAATGAGATAAATATAGTCATGTCTCTTTGTTGTTGAGTCCAACTGGATTCATTTAATAAATATTTAGCAACAGTGTGTATCAATATTCTAGAACTGTTAACACAACATCCCACTCTTTATTATTTACATATAATTTTAATGTCACTATTTTCATTTAAATAAACCAAAACCAAATACAACTTAAAATTTAGTTCCTTAATCACATTATCTACTTTAGTTACATTTCAAATCTTCTTTAGCTACATGTGGTTACTGGATTAACTGATGTCAGTACAAATATCTGCCCCAATACAGGACACAGCATTCAACCCTTGGAATACAATGATTGAAACATGACAGTTCCTGCTGTCAAGAAACTTAAATAATAGTGGGAAAGTAGATAAGTAGATTCATGAATCAGTAAGTTGTGTACAAGGTGTGATCAAAACATAGTGAATGTTTATATTTTTAAAAAATTTTATTACAGTAAAAGGCATATTGTCATGAATCTGCCTCAAAATAATGTTGCTTACTTCAAACAGTAATCCCATCCTTCCCATCATATCCTAAAGCCTTCTGGAGGTCTTCGTTTATGAGTATCTTTCACCATGCCATTCCTGCCTCAATGTCCTTAAACAACTGAGGTCATTTTGACTTTTGGAATGAGCCAGAAATCTCGGGGTTGGGAAGCTCAATGAATAAGTGGGATGGAAAGGCATCCTAATGGTTTTATTTGGCTGATTTCTGTAACTGTTTGAGTCAAATGAGGACATTGAAGCAGATATGAGAAGACACTCAAGAAAGAGAACTTGCAGAACTGTTTGAGAAAGTGGGAAGAACAACGGAATAAGTAGGTTTGAAGTAAGAGAAGTGTTTCAAAGGAGATTCATAGCAGCATGTCTTTTATTAAAGTTTTTAAGCATTTTAACTCAAGTATTCACTATATGTTTTGATCATATCTCACATGTTCAAAAGGAATCTAAGACCTCCTTCAATTAAACATAATAAAAGTAACTAGCATTCATTATACACTTATTAACCAGCAGAAATGTGATTTGAATAAATGAAAGTGAGGGTATATTTTTATTTATTTGTTTATTTATTTACTTATTTGTGTGGTGCTGTGAATGAACCTGTGACCCTGACTGTGCCAAACAAGTGTTCTACCTCTGAGCCATTATCTCTGTTTTACAGAGAGAAAATTGAAACTCAACTGAAAGTCTTCATAACTTACTCAAATTAAACAGACGGTAAACTTGCTAAATCAGAATTTAAACCTAAGCTGTTTGACTCCAAACCCTACCATCATTTACTAATATTGTACACTTCCAACAACTAAACCATAGTTTTGTATTATCTGTCCTTTTATGTATCAGAAACAGCCTCTTGAATCCAATTTAACAGATGTTTATTAGAGATCTGCAGTACTGACAGAATCTACATTCTTAGAATACAGTAGTGAACTAGCTATCAATCTGTAATTAATCTATCACCTGAGGAATGTTCACTGACATTGCAAAATTTTTATTAAAAAATTAATGAATGATCAATCATTTGGGAATTAGTTGCACTCAACTAGAATCAGTTTTGTAGCTCAATTTTTCCCCTCCCAGTACCAGGATCAAACTCAGGATCCTGTGCTTGCCAGGCAGATGTTGAACCACTTGAAAATTTTGTTACATTCTCTAAATTAAGCCCTCTTCATCTGCAAAATGGCAAGAAGAATATGAATAACAGCACTGTCCTGTAGATGAAACAAATTAACACATGTAAAGCATCCAGCACTGTACCTTAAAAATAGTAAATATTTGCTTTTCTTTCTCTTAATTAACACATTAAAAACAAAAAATATGATACAATTGCTGAAATCAGATTCCAGACCTGAGTTTATGCCAAAAAACCTCAGGTATTTTAGCTAAGTAAAAATAAAAGTCAATAAAATCATAATATTTCTAATTCTATTAGCAATTTCTACTGGCAGTTATGAAATCTAGATTTATATTTTTCTAATTCAAAATCCAGATGCATGTGACCAGACAAAATGGATTTTTATTGAGTTTATTGGTACATTTTACATGTGCATCTTGATCACATTCAACATTAAAAATTTGTACCTGTGCATGATATATCTTGATCCTCCTTTTTTCCCAAAAGTTTTTAATTCTGATCTGGAGATGTAATGTTAAGAGTCTTATGAAATCACATAAATTAAAATAGAGTTAGATGTGTATTATTCTTCTTGGAAAGAACAAAATGCTGAAACTGTAAACTATTTAAGGAAATGGAGATCAATAGACCTCGAAAGACACACACATTCTGAGCACAATGTTTTGTAGCAACGAGTTATAATATAAATTAACAAACTGCTCTGTAGGCTACATTCACAGCGGCATTAGCATTGGTATTGAAAAGGTGAGAAATTCCTAAACACTGAGTAGATGAAAGTCAGGGGTTCTAGTCTAGAGTTCAGACCCTAATGCTCAAGCAGATGTTACCGCAAGGAAGAAAGGTTTTGTGCATACCAGCACATGACTGTTCAAAATCATTTCTTACATAGATTGTACATTTTAGAAATTTCCCAGTTATCCAATGAATGAAAGAAAAGGGTAAAATACTCTTCACATGACATAAAACCCATAGATGAACTTTCACTTTTTCCAAATGAGTTGTTTTTTTTTTTTCTTTTATAAAATTCCTGATATAAACAGTGAACTCCTTTGATACTCTTCAGTGTAAGCCTTGACATTTCAGACAGGGCAAGGGAGCCCTCTGTGATCATTCAGAGCTCCAAAGCCCTCTAGGCTTTTTTTCAAAGATGTCTTATGATCTCTTTGAAAGATCTAATCAGAGAAGGGCAAAGTCATGGGTTATTCAACAATCTGTTTGTCCAGTGGTTTTTGTAGTGGAGTACACAGCACTCAAAAAGAGACTAAAAGAAACTATCATCAAATTCTTACTTTCCTTATTACAGAGGATTTTAGGTGCTTCAAATTTGTATTCTGAAGCCAGCATATTTGCATTTCAATATAAGGTCTTTTTTTTTTTTTTTTTTTAGGTTTTTGGAGACAGGGTCTCGCTTTGTGGTTCAGGCTGGCCCTGAGCTCAGCCTCAAACTCACATCACAATCCTCCTGCCTCTGCCTCCCGAGGGCTGGGATTACAGGTGTGAGCCACCACGCCTGGCACTGTGGTATGTGGTACTGGTTGCTGCTGGATGTGGGTCTCCACGCCCAGTATTGTTATGTGGTTACCGGGGAATCGAACCCGGGTCCTTCCGCTTGCGAGACAGGCGCCGGAACCACTGAGCTAACTCCCCGGCCCCTATAAGGTCATTTTATGATGATACTAAAAGCAACATATAGCCTCATACCTTCACAGAGATTGAAAAAGGACAGCTTGTGTGGGTTTGTGAGCCTATGTATATGAGATCAGAAACAAGGAAAAATGGCTTATTTCTAGAAAGAAAAAAATCTTTGTACATGGAGGACATTGGGACAGCCCGCTTGGAAAGTTTATATTTTTGGCATTCCAGCAAGAGGTCACAATCAGATCAGAATGTTTGTAGCACTCACACTTTCTCCCTCCTTTGTCAGCTGACACCCCTTTCTGCTGTTCCTTTTTAAAGAGTGAGAGACATGTGATCTTTGGTGACTACCTACTTACAGGCAGGGTGAGGACCTTACAGAATTATCCTGGGTAAGTTCAAAGCAAAAGACTGTAATTCAAATACCACATTTGGCACTAGACTACTCATTCAGTACATATGCCAAATAGCTAATGAGGTCTAGGTTCCTTGCTTTGTGCTGATAATTTGTAGTTTTTTGCCTACAAAGAACTTCTAAACTAAGAAGAGTTACACTGGGTGGCTGCCCTGAAAATGACCCACTTTGCCCCCTCAGTCTCTTCTCTTAGCTGCATAGACGTGACTCATGTCTAGCTTCACACTAGAGTAATCAATTGAAACCCCACAGTAGATAAATGGCTACAGTAACAATCTGGGTAATTTTGTGGCAAAATTCATTGACCTGACAGGTCAGAAGTTGTGGTTCTTAATTTTAACCATGGGCAGCCTTGAACAAATCAGAGCAACTTTCAACAAACGTCTTTCTCTTGCCAAGTTTCTGTTTTCTGATGTGTTGAGTGAGGCTGGTGAGGCTGATTTGTGAAATCCTTCCATGCTCTGACTCTTTAAATTAACTTAAGTTGTTATTCTCCTTCTCAACAGTCAGAAATGGTTCATTTTGCGTAAGACTCTGCTAGAAATACACACAAACATTGCACCTATTTTGTGTATTTAATATTTCCACTGCATACTTAGTGTTCTCTCTCTATTGGGGGGTGCTGGGAATTGAACCCAGGACCTTGTGTATGCCAGGCAGGTGCTGTGTTACTGAGTTATAACTCGGTCCTCTCTACATATTCTGAACAAGCACAGCCAAGCAGTGAAGCTTCTAGACATGCATAAAACTGGTGGCAGGAAGCCTACCAAGTTTTTTTTAAAACCATTCTGCCCTGGCCAACTAGTTTTGTGATCTCAGATTAGTCACTTCATCATTACCAGCTTCTGTTTCCTTACCGGTAAAATAAGGAAATTAGATAGGATGTTCCTTGACACACTCATTATTACTTTGGAGAACTTCCCTTAGCACCAAGAGGCACACAGTCCCCCACCTCCTGCTACTGTGTTCTCCATTATGGTCAGAGCATCACCTGTAACACAAGCTGGACAGTACAATGACATAACGTCCAGAATGTTACCTTTGAGTCATCCCCTCCCATCTTATTTCCCTCTCTTTTCTGAGGGGTCTCTGGCACCCCATCAACATTTCCACTTCAGAAGCAGCTCTGAACTCAGCCCTGTCCTCTGTCAGCAGTGTTACTGCACCAGTTCGGCCTCTCATTGTTCCCCACCTGGACATCTGACAGCTACCTCATTGCAGCTCTCTTCCCAGAAATAAATGGAAACATGTCTCTAGGTAGTTGCCATCTGATAGTACAGGAAATCACATGAAGAAACGTAGAACAGCCACTCCTGATATGTGCTACCCCATATTCTTATTATGTTGGTTTTGTGCAGGACCCAAGAATCTTCATTTTTAAGCACATTCGATTCCATTCCAGTTCATTTTCAAAAGGTAAGTCTTAGAGTTAGGTTCATCTGTTTTAGCTCAAAATGACTCATACAATCTTATGAAGAAGACACGTTCATTAATACTACATATCAGGCTGTATATCTTCTGACTCTTACTTCTTATCTAAGCCCTTTTCTCATCACTTCTTTCTGTGGCCAAGTTGCCCTATAACTACTCTTTCTTTTTCCCAACACACCTCCTACGTTTCTCTCTGGCTTTGTTGTCGTTTACATTCGCAGTTCTCAAATCCTTGATGTCATCCTACCTCTCCCACCATTTGCTTCAGTGGAACTCTGTGTAGCTTTCAGTGGTAACCTGAAATGGTTCCCAATTTGTCCTGACAGTTGGAGTCTTGCACTCTCTCCTTCATGAGGTTTTTATTTTCTTTTTCCTATATCACAGGTGTTCATAAGCTTTATGCTCATGCTGTAGTTTCCACCATTACATTGAAAATCCTGGTGAGCAGGTTAGGCACCTTCTGATGTTGTAAAACCTGAGAGCTATTTCTTCATCTTTTGTATAAAGTAAGACTTTAAGATACATGGTGTAAATAAACTGAAATTAAGGCTTCTTCCTCTAAAATAGACCAACATTTAATTAGTTTTATACTGATGTAGTTACTCTATATTCAACTCTCATTTTCAGTAAATCATCAGATCTTCAGTGAAGGAGGAAATTGACATTATTCTAATATGGTGATGTACATACTTGCTGCAACAAGTTTCAGACTGGAATGTCATGCTTTTGTAATCATGTTCATTACCAAACAATCTCTTGGAATCAATTTACTATAGTCCAAAAAATATGTGTTTTGGGGCTCGTGGCATGCGCAATCAGAAGACCAAGTGTTACAATGACATTCTCTGTTTCTAAGAGTGATAGTATTAAAAAAGGAAGTCAATATATAACCAAAAGTAAACATGGATCTTGTAAAGTGATATGCAAGCAGATATAAAATAATACAATTGCTGCAATGGTCTAACAGGCCCTGAACTTCACTGGTGGCTGGTTACGCAGGCTCAGGGAAAACCTGCATTGCTACAGTGAACAGCAGGCTGACATCCTCATGAACAAGTTTGTTTCAGTTTTTTGGAACATATCTGACTCTCTGGTGATGGTCTGGAACTTTTTCATCTTCTATCTCTACCACTTTGCAATGTCAAACTAATGACCGGTATGTGTCACTCACTAGTTTTTCAAATCATCTACTCACAAATCCTGGAATCAGCCTTGTATGATTTTTCCCTTCAAATTACTGGCTGATCTACAATCATAACATGTAAGAATTCATTTAGGTCTCATTGCTGAGTGAAGGAATAAACCCTAACCCCTCCTCCTCATCGGAGCCAGTACTTGCTAACTTATGAAGAACTGTCTGCTCAATCTGTTGCATTCATCACTTTTTTTCCATTCACACTGAAATTACTCATCTATTCTCATCTCACTCGTGAGTAGTTATAATTTTCCAAGAACTATTCTAAGAACTTAATTCTGAGAACTTTGTGATAATTATGTTCTATTGAAGAGATAAATCATAAACAAAATAGTAAAGAAAATGTAAATAATATTCCGTTAACTGTTGCAAAGTGTTACAAAGAAAATGTTGGAAAGGAAAAAAGGTATGCTGGGTTGGGAGGAGATTTGAGCAGACTGGACAGCAAAGACTCCACTAAGAAAGCATCATCTGAACAAAGACCACACTGGGTAAAGCATAGGCTCTACAAATATATTGAGATAGAGAGTTATAAACAGAACACCAAGTGACAAGATCTTGAGGCACAATTAGTCTGGCAAGGGTTTGGGGAATTGCAAGGGATCTTAGCAGGAAAGGACTGTGCAGAGTCAGCAGACACTGGGACAAAGCAGTGAAATTGGAGGGTCCAGACAGCCTCAGGCCTTTAATTCCAAGTGAGAGGGATAAGTACTGTAGGATCACACAACAGACCAGGCAGAAGTAAATGGGTCACTGTGACTGCTACAGTGAGAGGTGACTTGAGTCAAGCTAGAAAGTGAAGAGACCAATTAGGAGGTTATTGCAATAATTCAGGCACAAGTTGATGATGACTTGGATGAACAAGTGATACAGACTTTAGATTTGAGCTTGGTGTGTGTGTGTGTGTGTGTGTGTGTGTGTGTGTGTGTGTGTGTGTGTGTGTGTGAAGAAAGGGTAGGTCAGAGTTGAGATAAATTAAATTCAAGATGTGTATTAGGATAAGTAGGTAGTTGTATAGGACACTGAAATTTTAGGAGAAAGTCAAGGCTGAAAATTTAACTTTGATTTAGGTACCCCTTTGCCAGATTAATCTTGATTTACTTCTGATTGATCACTTTTCTCATTAAACACTGTTAGGCATTCACCACTTCCCCCAGCACATGCCAATGAATGGGAGATTGGGCTGTTATGACTCACCTAGGGTTTAAAGCAATTTGAATCTTTCTTTTGTGGTTATGAATTGGAAGACAAAGCATAAATATACAGAGATTCGAATATATTGAGAATTCAGAACATTTTGATACACATATACTGTATACACATTACTTAATAAAGTTCAAAATTTAGCTTATTTGAGCCAACTAGTTTCAAATCTCTGGCCTTCAAGGAAAACAATGTGCTAGATACTATTCCTTTTACATGATTATACGGCACAATGACACTGCTTTACATTAACCATATGTATTGATACATTTTATTTTAAAAATCTAACAAAACATTTAGAAATAAATAAAACTACATAACTGTAAAAGAGATCATGTTATGGTTCCATCTTTCTTACTGTAAAGCTCCTATTATGGTTACCTAGGATCCCGTGTTTCTTTAGCTAGCCTAATATAATTTTCTACCTGTATATGGAATTTTATGGAGAAAAATACAGGAAATCAGAGCTGTGGGGAGCTTTGTTTTGATTTCCTAGGGGATTTGGAGCAGTGGCTTGGGGGTGCAGTATTACCAGCGAATTTTTCACAAGGTGTGTGTGTTTGTGTGTGTGTGTGTGTGTGTAGATCAAACCCAGGGCCTCAGGCATGCTCAACAAGTGCCATACCACCGAGCTACATCCATAGCCAGAAAGACTTTAAGAAGATGAACAAGTGTTTACTAGGTCAAACAAAACAGCTCACTTATCTTACCCTTTGTCTAACTTTAGGACTCTTACATTGTACACCTCGACCTATAAGTTAAAGGTTAATCAAACTATGTCTTGCTCCACTAAATTCCACTTCTTGTTTTGACTCAAGTTTATTGTGTCTTCTTCCAAATGGAACCTATCTTCTTCCTTATCCTCCACCTAACCGACTCCTATCCGTCCTTCAGTGTTATATCCAAGCACAGCCTTCTGGGAACTTTGTTTGACCATTTGGCTCTATGTCCTTCTCTTACTCCTGAGTCCCTATGCCACTGAATGACTGTATCATACATTTATACATTTAATCAAGCCCTGCTGTATGCTAATATTTATATGCTTCCAGTCTACACAGTCTGTGCCCCCAAATACCCTGTAGATTCTTTGACCTTATCATTTCATTTTTCAATTATGGTCCCTGTGCCTGAATAGTTTAGCTGTTAGCTTCTACTCATGATGGATTTAAATAATAGCGTGGAACTGGAAATACAAGTACTTTTCACATCATAAAGGAGCAGTTCATACTGGTCCTTATCCTTGCAAGAGAATCCCAGCAGGGGATGGAGTAAACTGCAGAATGAAGTAAGATTGCTGAACCAGTTCACTTACTTTCCACGCCTACAAACTCTTCCTTATTAAATTTCATTCTGAATCTGCCCACGGTTCAGAATCTTCCTGACTCTTTCTGATATATGTTTAGTTCCTCCATAAGCAAATGG
>PVIR01041995.1:0-12450 GCA_004026965.1 Petromus typicus | reverse complement strand
ATGTAGGATTGTTTCTCTTTAAAGTGTTTCAGGAATCATTTAGGGGACTACCTTCTCTAAAATATTTCAAGTGCTTTTAATCTCTTTAATGAAGACATACCGAATCTAGTACTCCAAACTGATAACAGAGAAAACTAGAAAACAGAGAAAGAAAACATCAAGTTATTGCAATGAGAAGGACATGAGAGAAGGGACAGAACATAGACATGGGATTTTAATATTATCCCAAACACCCGAACTTCTTAAATCTGATTCTCATGTCATGGCTTGCTTTTGGTCAACCATTAGACAGTAGGCTGCTGTTTACTACCTTTTGATGAAAACTGTATTTCCTCTGGAAATTTGCACTACTCAGACTCGCCTATTTAGATAGAGAAGTTGATAAAGACTCATGAAATGACAACAGTTATTGACTCTGTTATTGACTCTGTCATTGACTCATGAACCAGGCCTGTTTGCACGCTTGTACCACAGACCAAAGTCCATGACACATGCACAACAGTGGAAGGACAGATGTGCAGCAGGAAAACACTATTGTGCATCCATGAGATCCCAGCCCTGCACTGTGCCCCAGGCTGCGCGACAGAAAACTGTGGTAAGTGACTGTTGAAAGAAATGGATCAGCAGGGCCCCAGCTGTGACATGCAGTTTCAGGAGGTGACTGTCACAGTTGTGCCAAGCTAGAGACGATGTTTTCTGGTTTGACTGGATAAATTTGATCTGTATAGATTTCAGATATTACCAACAAACCAAGGTTTGGTTTTTTTTAATCCCTTCCAGATAACTTCTGTTGTGAGCAAATGACAAGTATTTTCAAATGATTTTTCCTGAAGAGAAAAGGGCCCTAAGAAAACATTTTTATTGAAGTCACTTGAGAAAGGGGAGGTAGAGAGAACTGTCAAGGAAAGATATTCTTTAATGTCTTACATTATGATTATAATGTTTTTATGGTGGAATTACCTCCAACAGAGGTAAGATTGACGATTATCTCTGGAGGAAAATTTGGACTATGATATGAAGACCAAGATTGAATTATGTATTCATTTGATTTGTACTCGATTAGGAATGTATAATATTCTCATCATTAGAATGAGTTTAAATATGAGTATTCCCTCATGGGTACAATAATAAATGGGATCTCATACCTTTTCTAGAGCTAATAATACATGTGTTTATTGTTGCAATGCCTATCACATTAAATTTTACAATGTAAATATTTAATACATAGTAGTTTCTACTAAAAAAAGATCATGCTAAATGATAATATAGTCTAGATGATTATATATATTTTAATAATATATATTATATATAATATAATGTAATATATATTTTAATTATATATTAAATATAATATAATTAAGTCTAGATTTGGAGCCAACAAGTTGGTGACACTGATTTTAATTCAATTAAGTTCATTCCCTCATTTCAAGGGCATTCAAAACACTTCTAGGTCATTGCTTTTATTCCATATAACAACATTGTAATAAATACCTTGAAATCAATTATTGTAGTTTGAAATACCAAATAAACACTAGTGGTGTAAAGTGGGGTCTCACAAATTAAGAGAGAAAAATCAGGATGCAGGGAGCAATCTTGGAACACAGAAGAATCAACCAGTAAAGCAAAAGCCAACTCCAGTTTTACATGTACACAGTCCCCACAGTGCATGGTTTCTAGAAAGCTCATAAATATAAGTGTAGAGAGCACAACTTCAAAGCATGAGGCAAAAATACATTTTAAAGATCCTGTACTTCAAAACAACTGAATACTATATATGAGATTCTACATATGATGAATATTTTAGTATTCAACATAAAATACAGATATATATGCTTGAATGTAGAATTCAAAACCATGTAAGGAAGAGTTTCACACAAATCATTAGGCAAACACACTTTTTTCCTGATGTAGAAATAAATTTTGTTTAAAGATAATGACAGCTAGAACCATATGGTTATCATTAAGAAAACTATGTACATTTAAACAATATGCTAAATAAATATTACAAAATAATTTACATGTACTGATAAACATTTATGCTTCAAGTACAATTTGTAAACTATATCTAAAGTACAATAATGTGAACTCAAGGCCCCAGTGTGACAGGAACACGGATGAGAACAATAAAATACACAAAATCAAAGTTAAAATCAAAATACTTTTTGATACAAAACTATGCCATCATGTACAATTTCTTCATTGCATCACATTGTTACTTTAGAAAGAAATAAAGCAACTTATAGATGTATTCCCTATATATAAAGAAGAAAAGGGTAGAAAAAAACAAAGTACTATTACTTATAGAATGTGTTCAAAGATTAACTCACACATACTCATCATAAGGTTCAGACGCTAAAATTACACTGTATTTAACTAGTTTGAAACATATCAAAATTGTAAATCTTCCTATTACATCCAATAAGTTTTTAAAGCTAGATTTAATAAGGAATAACCATAACCAGGTAGATATGAGTTTACTTCCCATAACTTGCTTTTGCAGAATTAAGTAATTTAAGGGACATATCAGTTTCTTAATAAGTCTGTTGCTCAGAGATCCAATATCTAAAACACTAGAACCTTTCAAAAGCTGCAATCACAACTATATAATTGCTTGAGCTACAGATGTATCTCAGCAACTAGCATGCATGAAGCTCTGGGTTCAATCCAGGTACCACAAATACAAGTAAAAGTAATTGGATAACTCTATCAGAAATAAAAATAATTCACCAAAAATCTAGATTTTAATATTTCTGTTCAATATGTAAAAAACTATTGCGATCCATTTAAAAAACTAATCGGAAGTTACAGAAAAAGATTTGAAAACCTTAGCATGAAGAAATTTTTATGTTTTTGTATCTTTAACAAGGAAATCATATTTTGAGAGTAGAGAATTTTCTAAAATAAAAATGGATGATATCAAACTGTCAGAAATATTAAGTGACTTACAAGTTTGGGACTTAATTAACTAATCTGTAAGATGAATATAATAGCAGTGAGCATAACTCTTCCAGAGTTCTTCTGAGAGCAAATAAACTGCTGCTGTAGAATCATAGCAGGAACTGCCACATAA
This sequence comes from Petromus typicus, assembly GCA_004026965.1. NCBI lineage: Eukaryota > Metazoa > Chordata > Mammalia > Rodentia > Petromuridae > Petromus > Petromus typicus. The sequence continues at coordinate 9,380 of PVIR01041995.1, read as the reverse complement.
TAAATATTCCACTACTGGGTCAGGGATTTAGCTCAGTGGTTCCAGCTCCTGCCTTGCAAGTGCAAAGTCCCTAGTTCAATCCCTGGTACATATATATATATATACACACACATATATATGTATACATATATACGTATATATGTATATACATATATACATATATATGTATATACGTATATACATATATACGTATATATGTATATACGTATATACATATATATGTATATATGTATATACGTATATATGTGTGTGTGTGTATATATATATATCAGTATTGCATTATCATATTACCTGACAAAGCAATAATAGCTGTTTGGTAATATGAACTCTAGCACTCACAAATGTCAAATGTCAATTTTAGCACCTAGAAACACAGGTCATCTTAAATGTCTTCAGAATGTTATAATTATTTTAATAAGTTGGTCTTTCAAAATTGCATAGCATAGTATTTTCAAATAAATATTTGAGTGAAAAGTTCAGCATGGTACATGGGCAGTTACAGTTATCTTAGGTAAATATGTTTTTGGAATGTTATCAAACAGAATTCTCAAATCCAGTTGAAAGAAAAAAATGAAAGAATCAAAGATAAAATAAGAAATATACAAATTTCACATTTTATCTGGATACTGCCACTATCCCACCCCTCACTGTGACACGCCAATATTTAGTCAATTATTGGCATTCCTATATGATAATCATAGAGTTTCCATTGCTTTTGGCTGGGGATGTGCTATGGATTTGAATTCGTGTGTTAGAAATTTAAGCCCTCTAATAACAGTGTTGAGAAGAAGGCCTTTCAGAGGGGATTTGGACAGCACGAAGGTTCTGTCCTCATAAGTGGATTCATTTCTTTAACACAAGAGTAGCTTTGTTATCGTGAGTCAGCTTGTTATAAATGAGTTCCATCCTTCTTCATTCTCCTTCACGTCCCTCTCTGACTCTGTCTCTGTCTGTCTCTCTCTTCCTCATTCTCTCTTGCATTTCCACCTTTTCCTTCTTCCATAGGATAAGAAAAAAAATGGGCTCTCACCAGAAACAACTTTTCAGCCATGGACTTTCTGGCCTCTAGAAATCAAAGTCTCTGTTTCTTATAAATTATCCAGTCTCAAGTATCCAGCTATAGCAACATGAAATGAACTGACACACAGTCACTTAAAACTAAAAAACTAACAAAAACAAGAATATTTAGGGGTAAATCAAATCCCCCCTTGATCTTTGCAGAATTTACAGAACAAAAATTATGCTAAAATCCATCTTCCAAAGCAACAATTATGAAATACAATAAATAATCATGCTTTGTAAATGTAATACCAATCAGACTAGATAATTCAGAACTTCAACTATATGATGCAAATATGAAATAAGTATATTTAAAATAATCAATCAAATAGAGTAAACAATGAAAAAAAGTAGTAAAAGAAAGCAGTCCATAAAAGAGTAATAAGATTGAGGGAATAAGAAGTGCAGATTGAAACATAGGAAGACAAATAAATATAAAATGTGAACAACAGTTAAAGTGTGTTGAAGATAGAGTGAGGAAATCCAATTTCTGAGCAAATTGATTCCCACTATGAAGAATGACACGGAATTCACAGGGGAGGTAGGTAATAAAAGGGAATGGACTAAAAAAATAATCAAGTTGTACTGTGTACATGCACCCTCCCAAGATTAATGTAAACATCACATACCACAAACATGTAATAATAAAGGCAAAAAAATAGGCCATATTCATAAAGGTAATAGTTGGAATATTTATATACAGCAGGAGCTGCTACACTCATTTTAGGCTATAAAAAGTGAATGAAGTAAATGAAACTTATAAAAAGTAAATGAAATCTACAGTAAATTTAAGGTAGTACAAATTATAAAACCCTAAAACAAAGATAAATTCTAAAACAGCTGAAGAGAAAACACATGTGGCTAGAAAATAATTATTAAAAAATTAAAAGACTGACAGTAGTTCTCTTAAAGAAACAGTAGAAGCTGAAGTAAATGGGATCTATTTACATTCAAAATGTCAAAAAAAATAATTTTCAAAAATAAAATACATTCCCAAGAAAATGATCAGTCAAAAGGAGAAATAAAATTAAAAGTATATTCAAGAAAATGAAAATTGAGAAAAACTTTTATTTATATGTGGTGACACAAAGAACTATGTAAATATCTGCTTAGAAATACCAATAAGAAACATGGAACAATATAAATTTATATTGCTGATTAATATAAATGTGAAAATCAAGAAATAATTGAATGTTGTTAGATTACATGGTGGAGGGAAATTGGATTTGTGGTGAAATTAACATTGTTAATCTGACAAGGGAGATTACCCTGATGATAAAATCTGATTCTGTATTTCCACAAGGTCCTCAAAAGTGGAAAACTATTAATTATCAGAGAAAGGGATGTGCTAGAAAAATCGGAGGTATCAGTAGGCACTGTGAGACAAAAGCCACTTGTAATTGTTGCTATAAAGAGGGAGGAGGCCAAGAGCCAAGGAGTGTGGGCTTCTGGTCAAGAAGCTGTGAAAGACAAGAAAACCTTGAGCTTCCACAGGAAACACAGTTCTGCTGTTTTCTCGAAATTAGAACTGTGAAACCAAATGTGTGCTTCTCACAGTCAGAGGAGTGAATTAACACAATTTTGTTGTTTGGAGCCAAGACGTTTGTGACCATGTGTTACTAATGACAGGAAAAGAACATAGGAACAAATTCCAACATGAACTCATGGTGCATCCTCTCCCTGGAGCGCAGCTGCAGGACATGAGAACAAGTGCCCATTATCTCTGCCTGGGTGGGCTGACTCCCGGGCTTCACCAGCTTGCTGTTTGTAGTTACTGAGGGCTGTGCTGCGAAGGGTTGCTAACACCTTAAACCCTCCATCCTGACCCACAGCCTTCCCTGGAGCAAGTCACAGAAGCCAAGACAGCCTCAAGACAGAGGTTTCACGGAAGTCAAGACCAGGTGAAGAGTTGGGAGTATTCAAGGCTTATTCATGGACCAGAGACCACCAGTTACAGAAGTTATTTGCAATGACAGCAAAGAATCATGTCACTTGAAAATGAATTTACCAAACTTTTATTAATGCACATACAAGTTTATGGAAAGACAGAAATATCTATTTCTATCTATCTATCTAAAGCATCACTTACAAAGTGATAAATCATTAGTCAAGGTAAAAAGTAGATCTATGGAAATAAAAATTGAGAGTTTTGTCGCGGACTGTTCGCGGTGTATTGAAGTCAGGGAGTATTGAAGTCAGGAATGGACGGAGTCGGCGATGGCAAACAACACACGAACATAAGAGAGGTTGTGATGTTGTTGTAAAGTTTATTAAAGTGTGTTCTCTTTTTATACAGAAAAGTTTTGGGTCAGTTGAGGGCTGTACTGTTAAAGATTAACAGAATAAGGTGTAAAGAAAACCGAAACAGAAAGGAGACACTTGTCATTCTATTTCCTAGGGGTCAGAGGTTCCTTTGTGAGGCAAGCGGTCAGCACTTGGTGAAGAAACACTTGTCTTTTCCTGAAAGACGTTATCTGTATCTTTGTTTTTCTATAGTCTCTTTGTTTCTTAAATTGTTCTGTTTTATCATTCTTGGGCGTTGTTATGTATATTTACCTGTCTTGTTTGTGAAACCGGTTTTTCTTGTTCACTAACTACCTATTGTGTATTGAGAGGAACAGGGTTACTTATCATACACGGAAACGCCCCTCTGGGGCGGTGGGCAGAGTGGCGACCTTGTGGCAGAGCATGAAACAAAGAAAGTTGGAAGGTCAAGGTGACAAGAAACAAAGTTCGTGATCTGAGCACATAATCAAACAGCAAAGTACACTTTGCTGTTTTCTTCTGTTGGGCCACTGTTCTTATCCCTGTGAGGCTTAACTCCGAAGAGCACGTATCTCAAGAGCCAGGGGGTCTACGCCCCGGGACTGTGTCCCTTGTCACGCCACTGTTTTTGGCGGGGGCGTGGCAGTTCCCTGTTTTTTATTTTTTAAACGAAGCTCGAAAAGATCACGTTGAGCAGAGTGGAGAGAAAGTAAGATTACCCTAAAAAGACAGGGAAAGATTAAACTTACCACTATAACCAATGTTATTAGAATTATTTCTACAACTATATAATGTCACCAAGATAAGGGGTTGAGACTTTTAATATTAGTTGTAAATATTCTGGTAAGGTTATCAATGTCCCATGTATTGAGATGGTTTTCACTAAGGGCGGTGATATCTTGTTGTAATTGTACCATGTCATATGAAATGTTGGAGTCCATCCAGACTCCTACTAAGTGTGTCTTGGCTCGTTGTCAATCAGCTGTTACATTATATGGATAAGGAGTGACACAAATATATTGAAATTTAGCATGACATTTAATCATCATGCGAGCCTTTAAATTTGTAACGTCTTGACCAAGTGTTAATACCACTTCCTCCAAGGCATTAAGTTTTGTCTCTAATTTTTGTCAATTATATGTTGTTCTGTTAAGGCTAAAGTCACATTTTTATGTATATCATTAACGAAGTGAGCAGTCTGTACATTTTTTACCAAAGCTGTAGTGGATACAGCAAATGTGGTTATAAGAGCTATTAAAGCAGAAATTCCCAATATCAGAGCTGTTACAAATCTTTTAGGTCTTAGCAGTTCTGTTATTTGTTTTAAAGCCTGTAATGTTGTATTATCAAACCAGGGAGTCTCACCCAAATCTATAGGAACTAGCACATAGGAAGGGCATTTAACAAGCACCAAGATAGATAATTTTTTGTCCCAAGCAGAGTGAATACAATTTGTCAAAACACAATCAGTATATTTTATATGGTAGGAGCTTGAGTTAGTCTGAGTAATATGAATTGACCCTGTCTGTCCTAATAACAGGGCATAGGGATATGAAACACAAGCAGAGGCAGCAATGGAAGTCACTGTATTTTGTTTTGGCCTTTTTAATAATATCATGTCTGTTACCGCAGGTAAACGAAACAATTTAGGATGAATAGTAGTAAAGCCCAAAGAATCTTTTGTTATCTATATTGGCTCTATAAATCCGGGATTAAACCATCGATTGATTGGTATTTTGGAGCTAGGTTTATATTGATTGTACATTTTTTGACTATCTTTTAAATATGTAGTGTAGTTTTGTCTTGGGGATGAGACAGAAAAATCCCATATAGTCTCATTGGTCTCTACAAGGTGATGTGGCACCCCAGTATGATGGAATCTATAGTAGAGCCAGGTTGGATATTTAGATGTATCATTAGTCCAAAATTGATCTATATCTTTATAAGTTTGTCAACAATCAGGTAACGGGTTGTTTACAGCAGTTACCCAGGTGTCATTATAATTTTTATATCCCAATGTTTGTAATTGTAACTCCCATGTTAGCCTCTTACCCGGCCGTCCGGGGGTTATGTTGGTTCGGTCCGGTGTATCTGTCAAGAAGGTGTGGTAGCTGACAGGCAAGCATCCAAAAGGAGCTGCCCTGTTAATGTCATGTAAATAGGTGTTGTGTCGGTTCTGTCTTCATAGGAAATTCGAGAAGAAACATTTTTTTTATATGATAATCAGGGGTACCTCTAAGAAGGTCAGAGACATTAGTCATAACTTTGATGTGTTCCTTTTCATACCAAGTGACAGGGTGTAACAAAGGTGGCTTTGGTAAATAAGCCCAATATGTTTCTCCCTCCACAGGTGAAGGGAGAACGGTGATAATGGAAAAGCATGTAAAAAAGAAATTAACAGCATTACATTCTTTATTTGTAGATATTAACAAACGTTTAGTCTCTTTAGTCAGTGTTTTTAATTGTGTCCATGTTGGTACTGGACGTGTTGGTGTCTCTCGGAGGGTCATTCTCTTCAGTAACTGTCCCATTTGTCGGGCTGTCTTCCTTTGTTTCCTTTTCTCTTTTCTGTGTGTTGTGTGTTGGATATGTGGGGCGAATGTATCTGTCTGGGATCTAGATAGGGGAGTCTGTATCCTGTGGGAAGATACAAGCATAGCCTCTACCAGAGGCAATTAGGGGATCTGGGCCTTTCCAGGCGCCAGTGAGTAAATCTTTTCACTTGACTTGTGGTAAGGAAACCTGAGCAGAACTTTTCTAATGTTTTATCATATTAGTTTCACCCTCTGGGGACATATTGAGATAATTTAAGATGAAAAGGACATGTGTCAGAACATGATGTGGAGAGAGATAAGCATTGGCTGTTTGTACTCTCTCTATCTGTGTCTTAAGGACTTGATGTGTCCTTTCTATGATTGTTTGTCCTTGGGGGTTATAAGGAATCCCCGTGACATGTTGAATGTTCCATTGTTGTAGGAACACTTGAAATGTCCTAGTTGTATATGTTGAGGCATTGTCTGTTTTTATTTTGTGTGGCTTACCCATGGCTGTGAATGCAGCACATAGGTGCTGAATAACATCTTTGATTGTTTCCCCTGTCCTAGCAGAGGCATATATAACATGTGAAAAGGTGTCAACGTACACATGAACATAACACAGTCTCCCAAACATTGGGACATGAGTCACATCTATCTGTCAGAGGGCCAGTGGCTTTAGCCCCCTGGGATTAACTCCCATTTTAGGTGTAGCCCCTCCCGGGGGACAGTGATTGCATTGTTTGACTATCTGTCTTGTTTGTTCCCTTGTTAAGTGGAAGGCTCGTCTAAGCCCTTGAGCATTCTGGTGGTGAAGCTGATGGCTTTTTTGTGTCTCTTCTACAGCTGTGAAAGCCTCTCTTGTAAAGGCATCTGTAGCGGCATTTCTAGCCGCTAATGGTCTAGGGGGCCTAGTGTGCCCCCTATAAGTTTGAACATGTCTTCTGGCAGTGTTTCTTTAGCTTGTGTGAGGAGTAATTGAACTCCGTCTATATTACTGAGGACATAGTCCTGTGTAGCCGCTAAGTCTAAGCCTGTGTTGTCTGGCGTTGCTCTTGGCAACTTGTGTAGTGTAAACTCTGGTGTTGTAGGGTCAAGAGTACTAGTGTCTGAGGGTTCACTATCTTCTCTTGTTGTGGGGCTGAGAGGACGCCCCTCACCTAGTTTTTTGAATTTTTTTTATCTTTGTTTTCTTCATCTCTGTCTTTGAGTGGGGTCCCATCTTTATGAAACTTAGATTTACAATCGCTTTTCTAGTGCAGACCCTTCTGGCACCTGGGGCATGGCCCTGGAGGTGTCTTTCCCTTTCTACCTCTTGCCTTTCTTTTTGGACAATCTCGTTTCTGATGACCTGTCTGTCCGCAGCCAAAGCATGCAGGACCTCTATCTTTTCCTTTCCCTCCGCCATACATCTGCTTAACATACGTTCGGAAGGGAGTGTCATTCATGGCAGCTGTATAGGCCATTCCCTGTACTATTGTTGGAGAAGCGTCTATACAGGCCTTGATGTAATCCTGTAAGGTTTCTGTCTTTCTGATAGGCCTAATAAGATCTTGGCATAAGGGGTTTGTATTTTCCCATGTTAATTGTTCTAACAGCATGTCTGTTCCTTTACTAGGTGGCATCATTCTCTGTATGACTTCTTCTAATCGGGCTATAAATTCTTGATAACTCTCTTTATTTGTCTGTCTTATGTCTGTCAAGGTACTTCTTTTGGTTCCGGGAGGGGGCAACGCCCTCCAAGCCATCAATGTATTAGTAGTAACATCCTTAAGGATAGCCTTTGGTATTTTAATTTGTGACTGAGGACTTAAGTATTTTCCCGTCCCCAAAAGCATGTCCATTGTGGGTTTCTGTCCCTTCTTTCTTGTCCCTGACGCCTTTTTTACTGTCTCTTTTGCCCTTTCCTCATACTCTGTCCTCCACAGCACATAATCTCCTGGACTTAATGTTGTCTTGTTGTCTGATGCCAATCGTGAGGCGACATCCATTGTACCGCTATCATTTCTAAAACCTGTATAGTATAAGGGGCGGACGGTCCCATTGATTTTATAGCAGATTGTAATTTTTTTAAAGTTTTCAATGGGATCGGTTCCCATTCTGGCTCATCATCATTAAATTCTGGTGTTATTATGGGGTAAGTGAAAGAGGTATCCCCTGCCTTTCGCGCCTCCACCATGGCTCCATGGAAGCCTACCGGGGGACACAGATACTTCTTTCTAAGTTTTGGCTTTGGTTTCACATTTGTTCGCCTCACGTTTTGTATCACAAGCCTGTCACGATGGTCCCTATCCTCATCTAACTGATATTTTGTTGTTTCTTCTTCTAAGTCCCACTCATCATCCCCATCAGATGTACTTACTGTCCCATATCCTTTTGCCGTTAACTGAGCTACAGGAGCAGCTTCCTGTTTTGTCTCTGATGTGGCTTCCTCCACTAAAAACTCTATGTCAGATTTTTCTGTTAACATGTCCCTAATCTGTACCCACAATGGAAGAGCTTGTCGGGGAAGCGGTTTCTCCCCAAGTGAGGAAGCGTAGCGGCGCATACGCCGCCCTATGTGTTTCCAATCTGGTAAAGTGAGCGTGCCCGTCTCCGGGAACCAAGGGGAAACCTTTAACAAATATTCATAAAATTCAGTAGCTGACTCGTCTGTTAAGCGTAAACCACGGTTAGTCAACATATGTTTCAATACCGAGAGGAAAAGTTTTTTACCTGATGACTGAATCTGACCCATCTTATTGTTTCTGAATGATTATCCGCCTGTAACCGGCCTTACCTTGTTCTGGCGAGACTGTAGATCTCTCCGCGGGATCCTATCCGTCCAGTGAAAGAAAGAAAGAAAAAAAAAAGAAAGAGAGAAAGAAATTACCTGCTTCGCGTCCCTGTTCGGGCGCCAACTGCGCAGACTGTTCGCGGTGTAGGGCCAGGGAGTACTGAAGTCAGGAATGGACGGAGTCGGCGATGGCAAACAACACACGAACACAAGAGAGGTTGTGATGTTGTTGTAAAGTTTATTAAAGTGTGTTCTCTTTTTATACAGAAAAGTTTTGGGTCAGTTGAGGGCTGTACTGTTAAAGATTAACAGAATAAGGTGTAAAGACAACCGAAACAGAAAGGAGACACTTGTCATTCTATTTCCTAGGGGTCAGAGGTTTCTTTGTGAGGCAAGCGGTCAGCACTTGGTGAAGAAACACTTGTCTTTTCCTGAAAGACGTTATCTGTATCTTTGTTTTTCTATAGTCTCTTTGTTTCTTAAATTGTTCTGTTTTATCATTCTTGGGCGTTGTTATGTATATTTACCTGTCTTGTTTGTGAAACCAGTTTTTCTTGTTCACTAACTACCTATTGTGTATTGGGAGGAACAGGGTTACTTATCATACACGGAAACGCCCCTCTGGGGCGGTGGGCAGAGTGGCGACCTTGTGGCAGAGCATGAAACAAAGAAAGTTGGAAGGTCAAGGTGACAAGAAACAAAGTTCGTGATCTGAGCACATAATCAAACAGCAAAGTACACTTTGC